>CAKNXH010001604.1:56273-67148 GCA_932178445.1 Andricus quercusramuli
CTCAAGACCCAAAAACATATTTTTATGAGGTTTTTTGAGGTTATGTCCGAACCCTGGCGTGCTGACGATAATTGCAAATAAATATTTTTAGTTCATTCACTTTATCACAATTTATTGTGAAAATATTGTATTATTTTCTAATTGATACATATATACCTAAAAGTTCCTAAAATCCATTTTCCATCATGACATAACTTATAGGTTATGTTTGTAATTTTATCTAGACAAGTTTGATAAAAGACAGAAAAACGTAATCAACAAGATAATGAATTAATATTTCTATTCGTGAGCATCTTCAAAACAATATCTCTAATTTTTAATTAATTTATACCTGAAAATATTACAAAAATGACGAACAAGACAGACTGACGAACAGAAAACTACACATTTTTTGTCATTGCTACGACCGAGAAGAGATTTATTTTCAATAATTAATTGAAATCATGGTATTAATATTATTACTTTCAAAATTTGTTTACTTATTTTCAGTTCCTGATTTGATTTACGAATACAAAATTTCATTTCTTTCTCCTCAAAACTTAGCTAAATGAATTTAGACTAGTTCTTATCCGTAGTGAAAAGATAGACTAATTCTTATTCGTAATGGAACGATAGTCGCTTTCTTAACGGTAATGGAACAATAGCCTAATATTCGTAGAACCCATCGATATATTCATAGTTGACTCCATACAGAAATCGAGCCTCTTCCTTAAAAAATAGTCAAACTCTTAAATTTTTTAAGGTGTTTCCGATTGAAAAACAGTATTTCATTAACATTCGAGACTCGTTTTCATCCATTGTTTGAATAAAAACAAATGTAGCGTCACTTAACCTTCAATATCTCGACAACCACTTAACCGAATCTCAGGAAATTTTCACACATATCTATTGAAGGTTGCTACCCCTGACGGACCCGCCGAACGCAAACATTACGCTACAGCGTAACGGTAAAGTAATGCTAAAGTAATGGTAAAGTAATATGGCATTATAATTAATAAAGGAAACAAAATTAATATGCAAACTGTTGCAATTATAATAGAACGTTGAAATTTACGTTCAACGGTCATACCGCAATTGCAACAAGTTGCTTTTGCAGCATTAAAAAATAAAAAAACATAGTGACCGTCATTGCAGTCAGGCCCCTGCATATTGGCAACCCGCTAACGTGACATTAAGTGGGTTGCCAGTCTGCAGGGACCCGACTTGCATGACAGCCACTTTGTTTTTTTATTTTTTAACGCTGAGAAAGCAACTTGTTGCAATTACGGCATGACCATTTAATGTAAATTTTAACGTTTTATTATAATTGCAACAATTTATATATTAATTTTGTTTCCTTTATTAATTATAATGCCATATTACTTTAGCATTACTTTAGCATTACTTTACCGTTACGCTGTAGCGTAATGTTTGCGTTCGGCCGGTCCGCCAGGGACTACCGCGAAACAAAGTGGTGTGGCATCGGCGGCGCCATCTGTGTGTCAGTCTCTGGAATCAATGACCCATGTGTTATAAAAAATGTCCACTCTGCTGCTAAATGAAAAATTACCCGAATTTCTTATCAAAAATCCAGGCACACACATCTTCTTGAAACTTTTAAAGATTTAATTACGGAAACAGGCATTCCAATCGAATGACTGGTGTGGGCTACGAATTGATTTGTCCTTAATTATGATTTCCATTTGCGCTATTCTTGTGAATGATTCTATAATTCAGAAAAATTTTTGGAAATCTCTTTCTGTCTTTCCTCACGGACTTGACTGAAATTTATTCCCCCCTTCTCTGTTTCAGAGTTGAGTTTCCAATCTTCATCTAATGAAAAACCTATTGAGCTAAATCGTTCCCCTGAAAGGTATCCTCCTCCAGGAAGGCTGAGGTCCAGGTCTCCTCCTGGCAGGGATCATCCTCCTGGCAGGCTCATGATTCCACCTACTAGGCTTCCTTCTACTAACAAAAGTGGATATGCACTCAAAGACCTTAAATTGATTCGGCTGATTCCTAAAGCTAATCCGCTCCGGGTATTCGAATTTCGAATGTACACTTTTCCGGCCAATACACCATTGAAAGTAGGATATAATACCTATGAGCCTTTGCCCACCCAAGAACAGATTGTTTTATCAACACCCGATGGGGACGTACTTGCAATCTTGGAGACTACTGATACTCTTGCTGGAATGTATGTCCAAGATTATCACGATAAAAAAAGAGCAAAAATAAACATAGAGAGCGGCCAGTTTACGACAATGACCTCAGAAGAAATTAAAGAAGTTCCGGTAGGTTCCGTTCGACCCATCACAACATGTTTTCGAATAAAAAGGGAAAAAAACGTGTAACCCTCGATCCTCCATGCTACTTAATCAATTTCGAAAAAGTGTACAACTATAATATAATATTGTTTTTTATCTAAAGTCAGATCGAAATGTTATAAGTAATTTGTAATTAGAAATAATAAATAAAAAGTAAATGTATTATGATTTTCAAGGTTCTAACTTGCGTTCATTCCCGACACGGGAAAAAAATGAGTTGCCTCTTGATACCGACAGATTACTTCACTAACTGCGAAAACAAAAATAACTAGAGAACTGTATTTTTCATTTGAGGCAGCTTCACACTTTGTGACACGTATTTTCCGTTTTCTTGAATTTATGAGAATTTTCTTGCTATAATTTGAGGAACCATTGATGTCAAGATTCAGACAACACCGATGTATAATTTTCCCATCCTTACAAGTGCATCCCAGAAATTATAAAAATTTGCATAATTCATTACGTATGCTAATTGGTGTCTGTTTTCTTCAAAAGAATTCTATGTTTTTATATTTTGACATTCTCATCAATAAAAAGGTATTGGTTTCATGTGAAAAATAACTTTTGCGGATTTCATCAAGTGTCGACGTTTTGAGGTTCCCCGAGTCAGAAAAAATAGTTTTCACGTAGGTGCATATCTGTCGTTTTCGTCGTTGTTGAATTAAAATTACCTAATTCTTCCATCGGAAATCCGAACACAAAAATCTGTTGAAATTTGGAAAAGGTCTCATTGTAAAGAAAAACGCCCGAATCAAATAAATTATGTGGGCTAAAAATTGATTTATGAGTTATGAGGGTATGTCAATTAAAATGATTCTCATTGCTTTACCAGTCGTTGGCCCTATTCCTTGCGCATCTATAACGCATCTCTACAGGTGGAAATATTTCTTGGTAACTGGAAGGATGCCAACTCGCCCTGCCACAAAAATATATAATCCCACCTCTCCCAAAGACTTGCGTCCTATATCCATCACTTGTGCCTTGTCTAAACCTTTCAGCAACTTACGGCACACATTGAAACTAAGAATTTAATAGACCCATTGCAATCTGGGTTTCGGGCCAGGCATATTACACTTACAGCACTACTTAAAGTAACTTTTGACGTTCAACAGGCAATTGAGGAAGGAAAATAACGGTTCTCGTCCTTTTTCACTTTACTAGGGCATTTTATACAGTTAACCATAATCTATTACTGAATGGGCTCAAATCGCTTCACCTGTTGAATATGGTTGCAAAATAGTTTGAATCTTATCTTAGTAATCGTTTTGAAAGAGTACAAATTATGAATAGTGAGCAGTCTCACAGCGGTGACGTTGAGAGTGGTGTCCCTCAAGAATCCACGCTTGTACCCCCTCTATATAATATTAATACCTTTGAGCTTGGTAGTTAAGAGTCGACACCAAAACTATCACAAATATGCTGATGACTTCAAGCTCTACATCGCGGGGCCTATTGCCGCTATTAAGAGCTTAGGGAACGTCCATAAAATACGTAGCCTGTTTTTCTTTTGTTTATAACGTTGTGTCCTTTATCACTTAACGGCAATTGTCTTTTCGTCTTTATTCAAACAAAAGAAGAACAGGCTACGTGGTTTATGGACGCTCCCTTACTTCAAAAGGTTAAGAAGGATATCGATCTGGTGGTGCAGTGAATCTTGGCAAGTGCCCTCACTCTTAACCCTACTAAAATTAAGGCTGTAATAATGGGACCTTCTTCCTCTAAATCACTTGGACCAATTGCAACATCACATCCCCTCTTGATCGATGAGCGTCTCGTTCCCTTTGTGGAATCTGTGAAAAGTTGAGGCTAGATTCCCTCCCAATCTCTCTCTCACTTGGAATGAATAAGTTCCTCATGTTTTGAGAACAATTTTGAGAGTCCTCTAACAGCTTAACAGGAATGAAGAATCACTTACTACTTCAACGCGTATCCTCCAAATCAGAAGCGTCATCCTCCCTTCCCTTGACTACGGATGTGTGGTACATGAGGATATTACTGATAAGCTGAATGGCAAGTTTGTGCGTACGCTTGATGCTTGCATTCGGTATATATATAACATCCCGGAGAGCGAACATACTACCTAGTATAGAGGAAGAGCAGGAGTTTTCAACGCCGTCAAAAGAAGACAATTTTTTATGAGCAACTTGCTTTATAGCCTATTCCGTAATAAAGGTCCGCACTATCTTCCACACATTTTTCTTTTTAATGACAGGGATCAACCGACACGTTCAAAACTTCGCGGAAGGAAAAAAGTACTAAAAATTAAGCCACACAGCACGTGTAAAATGCGAAGTTCTTTCATTATTCGTAGGGCTCGTCTTTGGAGCGAATTACCTATAAAAGTGAGGAATTTACCTCCGCAATATTACTCCAGAAAACTCAATTTTTGTTATTTATTTAACAATTTGAGTCCTACTCTCAAAATCACAAATTGGTAATACATAAGACCTGAAGTTCAAGATATATATGAGTGTCCGCTCGAATGAATGTACTTTTAATTATGTCTAGTTGCGTATAAATATTTACAGTATCCTACTGTTATGACATGTTATTCAATGATGTGAATTGTAAATTATTTTTTTACTATTGTTGATTACCAAATTTACTTTTCATCGTCAAATCGATCACCGATACATTTTATTTTCAATAGTTGCCAAATACAAATACAATAGAAGTTCCTTATCAATGGAAGAAGTATGCAAAGACGTTTTGGTAGCACTCTCGCCTGCTCAACACAAATTTTAAACTACCAATGATCAGCATTTCAATTAGCCATTATCTCAACTTGACAGCATTAACGTCTGTATTTCAAACTTGAAAGCCGTCCTCCCTCCTCAAAGACAAATTATATGCCAAAAACATTGGATTCGCGAGATGGCTACCAGAAATCTTCGCCGTAACAGAATCAGAATTAGAACCGTTACCAGAATGACATCAATAGCCAGATCTCGGACCAATCAAGTTGTCACCGCCACCATTCTGGCGTGAAGTAACGCAAAATTCAGTATCTGCTGAACCCAAACTAAAATGTTTAAAATTTGTCGTTGCAATTGCAGAATAGGGGCGTCACCTCGGTTTTTGCTGCGAAAATTGTTCTCCTTCAACAAACTATTAGAATCTTAAATAAAACGTTCAATGTTTAAATAAATAAATGTTCAAATTAATCAAAATGTATATTGATATTCATTTATGTCGACATCAGCTAATGTATACACGAAAAAAGAAGATTTTCATGCACATCAGTTATCAGTTGAGATAGGAGGACGCCCTTGGCTATCGATGATAATTAGTCAAGATATGTATGTCACAAAAATAGAAAATAGATATGTACTGGCCACAACAATAATGTTGATTAAACCCTAATAATTTAAACAATAATTTTGAAAGTTTTCGTGATCAAATCGCTCCATTTATCGTTTGATTACACATTCCAATAGTTTGTTACTGAAAAGAAAAATGCCAGTCAAAAAAGAGGTGACGCCCTTATTCTGCAATCTAACCAATGTTTAATACCTCAACACAAGTTCACTATACGAATGTGTGGAAAATTTCTATTTTAGTATCGGAAGGTGAAATTCAAATACGTGTATCACGGTTACAAAGAATAAGCGCTGTTTGCCATACAAGTATTGCAATTTTATTTTACAATATTGTTATTGGAATTTTACCTTGAACTTATGTTAGCTCATCTAGCAGATGAGTGATTCTCCATTCAAGTAAGATGATATTTGTACCCTGCTAGTCTAGTGGTAACACACTAGCCTTAGAGCTTGACTAAAAGGGTTCGATTCTCTGTGTCTGCGAGTTCGATTTTTTAAAAACTTTTTTGCACAACATTGCATCACTTCAATATCATGTATTGGAACGTTATATTATCCTTCGAAAATAACCTTCCAATACATTTATTGTGAAGCTGCGACAAAATTTTTTGCCAGTGTATCATCGTCGAAGCGTTTTCAATGCGTACAGGCAATGGAACAATGTTTAGGAAAAGGCACACCTAAAAAGTGTGCGCCATCTAAAGATCAATTCATTTCCTCGTATTTTCCGAGAGATAAGTCAAATGTTAAAGAAAAAATCATTCTCAGTCATAAAATATCAAATAAGTTTTTAGTTGTATGAGAATTTAGAACTGGCGGATAGGATAATTAATATTTCTCGGAGGAGAAAATGATTGTATACACCGTTAGAAATGTTCGGAAAATTCTGACACATTTAGGATACTGAAGTAACTAAAATTTACGAAATTAGGCTGCTATGAACCTAATCAAGTCATTTTCAAAATGAATTCAGTAGAAACCTGCTGCGTATATAATAATGTAATAAAATATTAGAATAATTATTACTTACGCTGCTCACCGAATTATTAATAATTAAGCAGTTTTCCCTTAGCTAGAAAAATGAGGAACCTGTCTACTCTCGTCCTATCGTTGGCGTTTATTCTTATTTGTATCAGTAAATAGAATAATATAATAACTCTTCTTTATTTTTAAAACATTTTTTAGGTTTCCGAAAATACCAATTTGTTTGCCGTAATCTATATACAGTAGTAACTTAAATCCGTGAGAATAATTTGAAATCTATTTCAATCAACGAATGTTCAATTACAGAGGTTCTCGCATGGAAATAATACAATGTTAATTTTTTTTCATTCCAAATATTCTAATTTTCAGAATTCAGTTCTGAAAACATTCAATTTTCATTTATTCCAAATTGTTCTCTTTTCGAGATTTCATTGTACAATCATTACATTGCGAGATTTTTCAAATCAAAATAAGATTCAATTTTGATCACTTTGATTTGGAAATGACGCAATTTCAACTTCCTTCTTATAAAAAAGTCAAATTTTCAAAATTTTGATCAATTTCAAGCACTTTTAATTTTAAATTGTTAACTTTTATTTGCTTTTTCTCAAAAATCATTCAAGTTACATTTATTTTTATTCCGTTCGAAATATTTGCCAGTTTGATCAATTTTCGCTAATCTAAAATTGTTTGACTTGAAACTTTCTTGATGCAAAATCGCTCAGTGTATGCTTTTTACATTCCCACCAGGAAAAATATGAGATTGGTGTAGAATTTGACTCACTCTACCCGTCTTTGTCCACGCACTGCATTCTTTTAGTTTCCTAAACTGAAGTTCAGGTGCGTCAGCCAGACATTTTTGTTGAGAATTAAAAAAGTTTGAGCATTTCCAAACTTGCCTATAATACGTTTTTTAAGATTGAAAAATTCTATGTACGATACTTCGTAGTACTTAGAAGTACAAACAGTTCAATATTATTCACAATTTTGAGTCAAACAGCGCGTTATATCACTTCATGTGAAACTGTTGACTTATGATATCCCCAGGGAGGTATTTTATTGCCTCTGCTTTAGTGCGTACTGGGTAAACTGCTTCACCTACGTAGGAGTCAGGTCTAGAAAGTGGGGAACCACGATGACACTGATATTAGGAGGAATGCAACTGGAAATCGAAAAAAGAGCTGAATATCTTGGGTTCATTCTAGAGAGGAACCTGTTATAGAACAAGCAACTGAAAAACGAATTGAAAAAGCTAGTAGCGACCCTCTGGTACTATAGGTGAGCCAAAGGGAAAAGCTACGGCTTGAAACTGGAGGGAGACACTTATATGTGGATCTATACAGCAATGCTGTAACCCACGCTAAACAATGGGGCCACAGCGGTGTTCTGGTAGAGCAGAATCTAGTCTCAACCATATAGAATCAGAAGTCTGGTTCTCAGAGGCGTCACTGGTGTCTCTAAGTCGACAACCAAGGTGTCATTGATGGCACTAGCATTAAATATGGTGAGCGCCGAAAGGGTCTTGTCAGCAGTGCGGATCCCATCAGATATCGCGTGTAGGCCAAAAATGATCATGCTCAGGGGCAAAACGACCACTTGCTATCTCTTCGATAAGAAGTATCGTTTTAGCCTGTCTACGAAGAAGAAATGGGTTGATGGAGAGGCACACCTGCACAGTGATGAGGACAACTGGATTACATATGGCATCAGTAACAAGGAGATAGCAGCATCCGGACATTATCGTAGAAGGAGTAGAATGAGCTTTTTAATCCCGATGGAGTGCTACGCCACAGTACCATAATCTGAGATCATAGCCGAACTTTGGTGCGCCTACAAGGCACAGAAGTATGGTAACAAAAGTAACAGCCGTATCTGCCCAGACAGCAGGGCGGCTATGATGGCTCTGAATGTCGCAACTACTGCGTAATTTCTAGCGTAGGGGTGCTTTTGAGGCACTGAACAATCTAGCGATAGAAATTCGAGTGACTCACTTGGTTTCGAACCAGTTCTAGGAATTTCCAGTAGGTTGATCACTAAATAAATCAACAGATGGCTTACCCAGAGACATCTCAAGGATTGAAGCACTGGTTGCAGACAGGCCAAAACACTCTTGGGTTTAAATTCAAACTCTGACCGAACGATGGGAATACTTCGGCTATTACAGATATAAGATAGGGCTCGCAGATGGCGGGACGGTTCAGAAACGCGCTTGTTATGGAAAATATGGTTTGTATGTTCGTAAGCTTTTGAGAAAATATTATATTTCAACTTTGCCTATAAACTAATATTAACTTTCTTTTTAATTTTCTAATTAGGAGCGCTGCTACAATTATATATATTTCTTCAGATTTATCGTAATTTCCTTCAATGTCAGTTACCTCGGAATCAGTGTCTGCAGATTTGTAAACATATGATGTGTTTGATTAGTTTCTTGATGGGAAAAAGGCTGACAAATGTGCTCGCACTTATTCATTATTATTCATTACTTATTTATTATCATTTATTAGGCTCATTCGCTGCAAAGTATATGAACGCTAAATTCGTTTATGGATAGTGTAAAAATAATTATCAATTATTGTCAATTTCAGAGGAATCATAAGAAAATATCATCGTAAGGATATTATCAGTCGACTTCGGAAATGAAATTTGAGTCTATCCTCCCGGGATTAACTAAACTCTGAACTTATTCATAAAATTTGTTTGAATAAGCGATAATTCTTGCAAATTTGCAATATATTGTAGCAAAGATTAGCGGAAAGACGTTCTTTTTTTAAAGTTATGGAAAAGTAGGTTCTGTTCATCAAGGACTTTTCAGCAATTATTTAAACAATTAACTAATATCATCTTCTTTCAATTAATCGTAACAAACAAATCTTTCTCATGTTATACCAACACTTCGAAATTCCGTGAGCAAACTAGTGCCTAAACCCCAAAAAAATGCCCTTCATTAATTTAGTAATAACGTGATGAATTATATTTTTGAATCACTCTTACAAAATGGAAAAAAATTTTAGGAGGTCTACGCACAGATATAAGATATTCTTTGTTAAATCAAAATGTCTTACAAAATGGTACTTCTATCTATCTTGGTCTTCAGAATATTAGTTTCCCACATTAATCTTCGAGATGATTTTTTTCCATAATGCAACATGGAATCGGTAATCATAATCTTTTTTATAATCATATTCTTTTTACTCGCGACATTATCTGCCATGCAAATATGACATGTTATCACTATACATCATACTGACATCTTACAAAATTGCTTCAAGCACAAAGTTGCATGATCCATGATACATTATAAATCTGCATAAAATTGAATCATCATTGATCTTCAAATTATTAAAATTGCACTTCCGATGAAAAAAAAATATTCCGGAAACCGTGATGAAAAAGTTGCAAACGGTTAGGTTTGAGATCATAATTTAAGATTAGTGAAAGTTTGTAAGAGAAAACGTCAATTTTTTTTTATTGGGAAAATCTATCGGATGGTTTTGAATGTCATTTAATACTATTAATGACGCAATCGAGTCCTGAGAATAATTTGTATAATCTTTAAAATGGTTTGATTCTAATTTATGATTATATTTGAAAAGGCACAGTTATAAGATAGTTTCATATTTAAGGCCTGAAAAATAAATTGTTGAGCTTTAAAAACCTTAGTTAGAAAATCTTTGTTTTTAACTTTCTCAATTTTTAAATCAGGAGTTTACAGATTTAAAAATTGATAATGTTGTTAGTTTAGTATTGATGAAATGATAAAAATATGTCATTTTTAATGCTTCTTTAGAATTATTAGAATTTCCCAGGTTTTGTTTTGAATTTGTTTGAATTTTGAATGCTTTTCAGGAATTAACTTATACACGTGGCATTACTTCTCAACTCTTTTCCAAGTGAGGGTTCTTTCTTTTGACTGAAAATAAATCTTATGTTTTTTCCTTTCAATACCTTTAATTTTAAAAAGCGACATATCATAAATACTACTTCTAATGAACACTTACTTTCGCGAATAGTCAACAATTCGAATTCAAAGTTTGGAACATTTTAAACCGAATATTCAAAAATAAATAGATTTAAAAATTAACATTTCTAAATTCTAGCCACTATTTCATCAGAAGTAAAATGTTCAAAATGATTAATCTTTCCTGTTTAAATTAATTAAAGTAGATGTTAATCGATATTTTCAAAATAAGAGAACTTCATTTCTGAAATTGAAAAGAAATGAAAACAGAAACTTCCTTTCACACCATTAAATTAAAAAAAAA
>CAKNXH010001604.1:67548-99657 GCA_932178445.1 Andricus quercusramuli
AAATATGTATATATTCAAAATGATTGCTGAAACATTTTTTGCTTCAGAAGAACGCTTGAAACACAAATATCTCACAAGGACAAAATCAAGGTTTATATATTTCATCAGATAAGAAATATAGAATTGTATATTTCACTAAAACACCAGCATAATCATTTTGTATTCTGTTAACCGAATTCTTTACTAATGAAGTGATCAGTTTCTGCACAGAAAAAATGAAGGTCCTATCTACGCTGATTCCAATATTGGCGGTTATTTTCAATTCTCTCGGTAAATATAATAATATATCTACATTTCTGAAAAGGTAATGATGGTCTCCACAGATGAGAATTTTCAGGTCTTATTCCAAATTCTATACTAATTCAAATAATTGTACATTACATTTAAATTTGTTGCAATCATTTGAATTGTTTTAATGTTTCTGAAATCCTTCTAGATTCTGTGAAAACTTCAAAATCTTATGAAATTCCTTCAAATTTACGATTTTATATACTATAAAATAGCTGGACATATCTATAGTCGGACATATATTGTAATCCTTTCAAATTTGGTAAAATTTTCATAATTTCTTCTAAAAGTGAAGTTCAGAATTTTTATTTAATCAGCAGTTTAATATTTGGTGGTTGTACATTTTCAACTTTTACTATACTGTAGTTTCAGATTGGAACATTGAAAGTGTCAGGACAATTTGATAGTTGAATGTTCTCCAATTTCATACTAAAAGCCCTGGTAGTTATTTTCAAATTAACGATTTAAAACTAAAAAGCTAAAAATTGTTTTTATCCAAAGCGAAAATATATAACAATGATATTCGAGAGCTTCTAAATTAAAATTTGCATTTCCGAGCACATTCAATTAAAAAAAATTCAATTTCAAACGCTTTCGTTAAGAAACTATATATTAAATTTGGGTTTACAATGGTTAATGTGACGTAATTTTTTCCAATTAATAAAGTACAAATATCTCGCAAGGACAAGATCAAGGCATATATAATTCATGAGATAAGCACTGAATGCATGAAAAATATAATTCAAAAACTGTGCCTACTGATGAAGGATATTTCGCAATTGAGACACTTAGGAATTGCGTGGTTGATTGATGATAGAATCAAAAGTAAAATAGTAACCTTGAAATTATATTCAGTACAGCTTAGTTTCAAATCACTTGATTATACTTCTTAAAGATGCGAGTTATTGGAAATTAGTATCGATTCTGTTCTGAGTATTCACATGAACTTTCATCTGATAATTAAACATTTATCTGTAGTTTGTGTCAGAATATTCAGCTGCTGTCACATTGTAATGGAAGAAAAATTGCAGCCCAATAGCTATGAATATCATGGATGGCAATCTGTTCAGTTTTCATTGCATTTTGAAATTAGGCAGAAAAAATATTCCACTCATTCCGTGCATTTTGCTAAAAGAACGCAGGTTGAAACATACTGACAATAATTTTCGGATTACACAACATTTTTAGAAAAAACAAAATTATTGTACAAAAAGGTCATCCCATAAACATTCTTAGTTGATTCTCACACAAAAATTAGGCGCATTTTGTTGCAAAATCT
The DNA here is from genome assembly GCA_932178445.1 of Andricus quercusramuli. NCBI lineage: Eukaryota > Metazoa > Arthropoda > Insecta > Hymenoptera > Cynipidae > Andricus > Andricus quercusramuli. Next base: position 69,116 of record CAKNXH010001604.1, read on the forward strand.
CAATTCGTTTATGAATAGTGTAGACATGATCAATAATTCATGAAAATCTGCAAAGTATTATAGCAAAGATTATGAAAAAGATATTTTTAGTTGAATGTATACAAAATTCAAGCATAGTCATTAAAAACAGCAAAAATTGAGCCTACCAGATACTTCGCAGAAAAGCCAAACTCTGGATTTCAATAAGCAAAACAGTACCTATCAAATTATTATTAATTATTCAGAAATATATCGGTAGTATCACCTCAGGTATAACATCTTCTTTGATAAGTACAAATGTCTTTAAAAAACAATGTTCGAGAGAAGTTTAAAAAATGCCAACCTTATGCGTGGACTGGAAATAGATTTTTTCACAACTATGATTTCTGACTGCGTTGGTCATGCTTCACGGACCTCAATCATTAATCATCTGTTTCTTGTTTCAGATTTAAGTTTCGAGTCTTCATCCAATATCAAACCTTTCGACCTTAATCGTTCTCCTGAAAGGTCACCTTCTCCTGCGAGGCTCAGGTCCAGGTCTCCTTCTGCCAGGGATCCTCCTGGCAGGCAGATGGTTCCACCTACTAGGCTCCCTTCTACTAACAAAATGGGATATAAACTGCATGATCTTGAATTTATTCGGCTTACTTCTAAAGCAAATCCGGAGCGGGTATTCGAGTTTCGAAGATACACTTTTCCACCAAATGCACCACTGAAAATAGGATATAATACCTACGAGTCTTTGCCCACCCAAGAACAAATTGTTTTATCAACGCCCAATGGTGACGTCCTAGCAATATTGAAGACTACTTATACTCTGACTGGAATTTATATGTATCGTATCACCCGGCGAAATCATGTATCATATATGCGAGTGAAAATTAACATGGAAAGCGGCCGGCTCACCACACTGACCTCAGAAGAAAAAAAAGAAGTTCCAGTAAGTCCCGTTCGCGAACTCACAACATATTTTCGAATAAAGCGGGAAAGAGTCGCTTGAAGCTATATCCTCCACTCCAACATATTCAATTTAAACAAGTGTAAAAAATTAATCTAATATATTTTGTTAATTGCAGTCAAATCAAAATATAACAAGAAAGTTTTAATTAGAAATGAAAATCGAAAGTGGCTGTATTATAAATCTCAATATTTCAATCTTTCGTCCATTTCCGATAAGAATGACATTATATGAGCTGCTTCTTGATACCAGCAGTATTCCAGCAATATTCACTAAGTCACAGAAGAAAAATAAACTAGAGAATTGTATTTTTACAGAACTTAGCTGCGCGCTTAGTTTGTGACATGTTCGTTCTGCTTTCCTTAATTGATGATGATTTTGTTGCCATAAATTAGGAAACCATTGATGTCCAGCTCCAGACAAGAACGACACACTTTTTTGAAACTATCTTGATAGAACAGCTTTTCAGATTGCTCACGCGAAGAAACAATTTTTATTCAACATCCGTTTTACGTGTCTTCGGCACGTCATTTTTTTTTGCTCATTATTAATATTTTTGTTTCAAAATGCAGAATGGAATTGGTTATAATGATTTACACGGAAAATTCTGTGAGATAGTCAATTTTTTCACTGCAACCAGTCGTTTCCAGGAGCACATAAAAAAGAGATATTCCATTCCCTCACAAAATTTTTTTAGGGAAAAATTATAATAGGTTTTTAATTAATCACTTGTTCTAATTTTACCAAGGAAAGACCGCGCGCTGAAAATAGGAAAAAAATTCTCATTGCTTTTTAATGGATTACTTTTCAATAAGAACAAAAGATTCTTTCGCTCGCTTTTTGTATGTTTTTTATCTTACCAATTTTCCTGTAATGGCTATGTGACATTTGAATAGTATCCATTAGTTAACGTATTTGCCATTTCGAATTGTGGAGACTAATATTTTTGATTGCAAATTGAATTACGAATAACGTAACAAGACATAAATTGCAGAGTAGGTTACAATAATTATAATTCTCAATAAAAAGGTGCAATAAGAGTGAAAACACTTGAATATAGTAGTTTTCGATAATTCCAATTTGAAATAGGAAATTCAGTGCCAAATGACATATTATTGTTTTCACCCTTATGTTTTTTCTGTATTATGAAGTTTGAGATTTTTGATACTAAAGTTATGAAGATTGTAAAGAAAATCGAAACGTCATTTGAAGTTGTATTCAATAATAATACGGTAAGTGCCAAGTTCAAGTTTTATTCCTCTAAAAGAGAATATCATGTGAAACTCGTGATTAGAACATGAAATTCTAAAAAATCATCGCTGGAGATTATAAATGTATTTCCATTCATGATTAAAATTTCCTATTAAAATATTCTTGAAAATATTCTTTTCACTTAACCGCGCAATTTCGTTCTTTATTTCCCTGGAAGAGATCAGCGTGTGAAATTTGAGATTATCAACTAAAAATAATTAAACTTATTGTTAAGAATGTATGACCTTCCTATATAATTTTTCATTCCAAACAGACTTCAAGCAATTCTCCCTATTTATCAGGATGGTCCTAATTACATGGGTTGAACAAAAACTCAATAAATAGGATTTCAAATATTATTGATCAATGCCTGTTTTGAATTTTCGCGCCTTTGATACCTGTCGGTAAAAGAAATATCTGTAAAGTCAATTGCACATATTTACATTCTGAATAGAATTTTCTAGGAATAATAGGTTATAAATGTATTATGCAAACAAAATTTACTTTGATTGATAAAAAAACATTTGCTTAGCGTTGATCATGTCTTGAGTACTTTTTCCTTTACATTATACTCAAAAGAATTATTATGTAGTACACTTTTTATTCTGCAGCGCTCATATTCTTAAAATCAACAGGCAGTAATATGACGGACACCATGGCTCTTAGTATGGGGTACGATGACCAAAATGCAAGTCCAAAGAATTGATTGAATATCAAAAAATGGCATGATAAAAAACGATTTTGATTAATGACATATGTAATCTGATAATGTGATCTTCTCACCAAAAAATAAAGTCAACAAAATCAGATTTCCATCATATTTCACAGGAAATTTCATGCGAAAGGCCGCACCATATCTCATTCACCCCCATCTTTTGTTTAAAATTAGGTCTTTGCACAAAAATCCACAGAGAGCTTATAAAATGTTATAGTAATAAGCAATAAGTATAACAATAATAGTAATAGGTAATAAGAATAGTCATAATAAGCAAATAAATTGTCCACTCTAGATGCTGCTAGAAGGAAAACATCCAAGTTTTTTGCAGAGAAAATGAAGAACGCTAATTTGAAGAAAGTTTGATTACGATGGATAAGCAGTGCAACTGCACAATTTTGAATATGACAATTATGTAAATCGAACCGTTTGAATTTAATACTTCAAATAAAATTGCACTGAGAAACTACTCCCTTGATCATAAGTAAAATGTTGAAAACAAAGAATCTGCCTTCACTTAACTCAATTCAAATATTGTTTAAAATGTTTTAAATAAAATAATCTTCTTTGCAAAATTAATAAAAAACACAAAATTTTGTCTCCTACAATGAGACTTCATAGACTGTGTTTTTTAAATTTCAGATTACCGCTACAACTTTCCTAGGTTTAGAGTTAAAGTCTAGATACCAAATTTGAAGATGTTCACTTTAATTCTCAATTTGTCTTGATCTATATTTTTTTTCAGAATGATGGAAATAGATAAAAATAACAATATTGCTGTACTGAAATGTAAGTCTTTATAACGTTGTTACAATTCTTCATTTGAATTGCATTCTTATGATAATAGTTCATAAGTAATACCCACAATAATCGAACAATTTATAGTTTTTGGCATCATTCCCATCACTGATTTGTTCAGGTACAATTCCATGAACAATGATTTTTTTGAACAAAGTTGCCGTTTCTTGCACTGAGTAATAAAATATAATTATCTCACAAGGACAAGCTCGAGGCGTAGATAATAATGAAGTCAAGCACCAAAATAATTTTCAGCTATACTGTTAACCGAATTGTTCATCAATAAAGTAATCGGTTCTTATTCAGTAAGAAAAAATGAGGATCTCGTCTACTCTTGTCCTGTCATTCACGGTTATCTTTAATTCTATTGGTAAATAAAATAAAATAATAACATATCTATATTATTTGAAACGTTTTCAAGGTTCTTTCCAATAACATTTTGTGCGTTGTGATTCGTATCCAGTGCAATTACATTCATGAAAAGGGTATAAAATTCGTTCCAATCATTCGAAATGTTAAAATTCTTTAAGGATACTTTTAAATTTTTAAAACTCTTCGGAACCGTATACTATTTTCCGCAAGTCATGGCTTGTAATATTTTGAAATGCGTGGAAATACTAAAACTACCATGTAATTCTTCAAAATTTCTTGGAAGCCGTCGGCACTATTATTTAGAATGTGAAATTCTTAGACAGTTTAACCCTTTGCGGCATGGTGGGAATACGTATTCGCACCTGTTTTCATACTATTTTTTGCGATTTTACAGTAGTTTTTCATCGATTTCATCAAAATTTTTTGTAGTTTTATGATCACAGGAAGTTCTAGTATCAAAATTTGTAGACAATACTTTCAAATCGATTGTTAATTTTTTAATAATTATAAACGAAGTCAAAAAAAGCATCCGATATTTGATAAAAATTCATTATTAGCGTGAATTTTATTCGGATTTTTCTGAAAATTAGTATACAGGAGTTTTACGGGTTGCTGATCAAGAATCTGTACTTAGATTCTTAAAAGTTCAGAATAGCGGATCCAATATGGCGTCCAAAATTTGAAGTATCACTTGATTTTTTTGAAAATTGGTATACAGGGGGTTTTGGGGTCGCTGATCAAGAGGATGTACTCAGACTTTAAAAATTCAAAATGGCGGATCCAATATAGCGTCCAAAATTTGAAATATTTCTTGATTTTGTTGACAATTGGTATACAGGTGTTTCTGAGATGCTGGTGACGTATCTAAACAATACAGTGACCTCTAGCTTCATATGACGAATTGCATATCTCCAAAACAGTTGCCTTTTTTTGTATATTTTTATTTTTTAATGTTTTTTGTATTTTTGTTTTTGGATTTTTTTATACTTTTACTTTTTTAATTTTTTAACTTCCTGATTCGTGTCGTGATGTTCATGAATGATACTTCAAAAAACATATCCTGTATGGATGTAAGCATAATGGTACGTTGCATGTGCTACATCACCATTTAGTTCGTATCTCTTTTGTTTTTGTGCTGCAAAGAGCGCATCGTCTGTAATCATCACTGGATGTTGGCATATGATACCAATTTTCAACAAAATCAAGAAATATTTCAAATTTTGGACGCCACATTGGATCCGCCATTTTGAATTTTCAAAATCTGAGTACAGACTCTTGATCAGCGACCCCAAAAACCCCTGTATACCAATTTTCAACAGAATCAAGAAATATTTCAATTTTTTGACGCCATATTGGATCAGCCATTTTGAATTTTCAAAATCTGAGTACAGACTCTTGATCAGCGACCCCAAAAACCCCTGTATACCAATTTTCAACAGAATCAAGAAATATTTCAAATTTTCGACGCCATATTGGATCCGCCATTTTGAATTTTCAAAATCTGAATACAGACTCTTGATCAGCGACCCCCAAAACCCCTGTATACCAATTTTCATAAAAACGTGTTTCTCTGAAAAATGTATGCCGCAAAGGGTTAATCTTTAGAAGTTTTCACTTTCAGCTTCCACAATTTTGTAGTTTCAAATTCGAATATTAAAATTTTCGTGACAATTTCTGTAATAGTTCTTCCGAAATTTATACTAAAAGCCTTGATAGCTAGTTTTAAATGAATGATTTCGAATCAGAAAGCTGAAAATTGTGTTGTCCAAAATCTTAATAGATACCTCAGTAATGAAATCATTTGTTGAGTTGTTAACTGTAAACTTAATTCTTAACTGCTGATTTTAAAACGACTCAGGTTTCGTTTTCCAACGTTCCGTAGTATACTTTAATTGAATTGTAACATTTCCCATTGAAAATTATTGTTCCTTGGAATCCTCTTCTATGAATCAATTCATTATAAATGTTGTAAATGTTATAAATGACAACATTCCAAATTTGAATGATTAAAATGACGGTGAATTTATTTTGTGAGCTCAGAAAAATGTTTCCATTCAATTCTAATTATATGCTTTGAAAAAGCATAAGAATAATTGTTAGTTCCTTTCTCTGCCAAACTCTGGATTGACATTATTTACGGGAAACCGTAATGTATGCCTGCTGATAAGAAATTTGTCGGTCAACATTTTTTTATACTTAATAAAAAATAAAAATTAAGAAAAATTAGAAACATTCTGAGTATTTATGTAAACTTTTATCTGTTATTCAAGAATTATCTGTACTTTTATTTATCATATCGGTTGAGTCAAGAAAAATGGATGTACATATCTGAGGATATAATATGTAGTATGTGTGTAATCAGGGTTTCCACTATTGGGGAAAAACCGGGAATGAAGCAGGTATAAAAATTTCAACAATGTTTCAGTTCTAAATGTTCATGAAAATAATATAATTCATGAATAAAATTATTGCTATATTATAGATTAGTGAAATTTCTGAATAACCGGGTAGGTTGTTTTCAGTTATTAAACCAAAATTAATTGAGAATTCTTTTTGCAGTTTTTAAAAAATAAAAGCTAAACATGTTCATATTCTGGTGTTTCATTGACAAACGTTATTGTGTCAATTGCTCGAGATGATTGACGAAAATAATGCTTTAGGGTCGAGTGAAAACAAATACAAATATGCAGTTGATAACAAATGTTGAGTATAGAGAAAGATATAAAAATTTTCTGATGCTTCTGGCATTTACAAAAATTATTAATGATATAGACCATTTTCATGAACGAATTCAGAGTTTGGCTCTTTCCCAACGAATTAGATTACTTTTTTTACTCGATTATCTCACTAAGTTTTTGCAATGACTTTTCACCATGATAATTGTTGAATCACCAAGATTTGTTAATTTTTTATTTATTTTTTTCTCAGTGAATTTTTAATGAATGTTCTTGGAGTCATTGATAGTTGTTGTCAGCTATCAAAATACCAAAACGGAATAGCATGGCTGTTGTAAAGTAAAGCACGGCAGCAAAGATTGATCGAGAATACATATTCTTAGATGACTATCAAAAAAAAATTGAGACCGTAACTTGCAGTAAAGCCAAGCCATCAATTTGTTGATGAAAATAGTTTCTTCATAAACATTTCATAACAAAATTTAATTACTGTGAATCTTTTCGCAAAAATTTTCGAAACGATTTCCAAATGGCATCTATTTTAAAATGCTCACAATGAGAAAAAATGTTTTGCCTTTCATACCGAAACTCTGGATTTCAATGAATGAAACAATTTAGGACAATATTGCACATTGTTTTCTCACCTTTTCCTTCAAAAATTTTTGTTTAATCTACGTTTATTTCGAGGCCAATATCTTTCATGCTTGTATTAGGTTTATTTAACATTCTTTGAGAGTCCTCGATTGATTCTGCCATAACGATCTTGTCATCTGCGAAAGCTAAACCTGTCTTAATCTGTCTTAAGCTGAATGTCTGATCTGCACATGATTTTCAGGGCATACATTCACTTCAGAGTCACCATATATTTTATTCTGTAATTTGTATTACTATACAAATAAGGATTTTTGAGTATAATTCACTTACGCTACTTAGTGAGCTGATACCTCTGTCATTACCGTAATTGATTTTACCTCCCTTCCATTTGTATATTTGCACGATAATCGCTTTCCTCCAATCGTCTGGGACTTCTCCCGTTTCCATACATAAATTTATTAATTCGCACAACATGTGAGGTCATTTTTTAAGTTCTTAATTATATCTCTAACCTCAGTGACAGACTTTTTCAACTGGCTTCATTTTAAAGCGTCTGCCATCTCGTCTACATCATATAGCATTTCACCTGTGCTGTTTCTCATGCTGCCAAACTCTGCGCTTTCACTTTCCCTCATCTGGTTATATAATAGTTTCGAAGTTCCTCCAAAGTAGTTTTCTTATTTTATTTTCTTCTTCTGTTCTGATTTTATCCTCACTCTCCTTGACTAGTCATTTAACTTTCCCATTTTTGTATCTGTAATCATTCTTGAGCATATTTTCCTCCTCATCGCTGAGACCTGCGATGTGCAACGTTCTTTCGTACGCTTCTTTCTATTCTTGTCAGGCTGCCTCAATCTCATCATTTCACCACGCATCGACAGACTTTCTTCCTACCAGTGCCGTACCACACACTTCAATCGCAGCTTTAACAATGATATCCCGTAACAAATTCTACGCCCCTCTATATCTTTATTGCTTCTAAGCGCTTCAAATTGCCTCATCGATGCGTTCGTTCATCTTATTCTTGAAATCTATATACACTTCCGGTTTCTGTAAATTTTTAACCTTGATTCGCATTTGTTTTGTTTGTTTGGTTTCCTTCCTTCTCCGATTTCTATTATATTGCAGTTATTTCCTTCACACCAGGGTTACTTGTGGACTATTTCATGTCGAAACCAAGTATTTGTGATGAATTGGCCCTCTTCCAAGCATAAGCTTACTAACTTCACCCCGTTATAATTTTTTCTTGTATCTCCAAACTCACCTAATACTCTTTTTGTACCTGTACCCTGAGGTTGGACGCCGACCAATTCGTTCATATTTCCTAGTGAAATTATTCTTTCACCTTAATCGCGAGTACTTATCGTGTCATTTGGAGTGTCCCAGAAGGTGTCCTTGGCTTCCCTCGAATCGCTATCAACAGGAGCGTAGTACACTATGATAAATAATCTTCTGATTCCTACCTACATTATAACCCACAGCAATCTGTGCGATATATATCCTTGATCTTTGAGATGCTGTTTTGCTTTTTCATTCATAATGAAACCAAGTCCTTGACTACCATGTGATTCACTACATACTTCTGAAAAGATTTCAAAACCTCCTGTCAATACCACATTTTCTTCGCTTCTACATTCGTTACCCTTTTTCTTCGTCTCGGTTACACATAAGATATCTAGTTCCCTCACGTGCATGGTTTCTCGTAGTTCTCTTACCTTAAGATCATTCACTCGTCTAGCATTCCAAACACCCAGTCTCCATTCATCGCCAAAAAACTTAACCTTTACGTTTACCTATTGCATGCATTGCGTGAATCAAAGTTTCAGTCCAATACAGGGCTAATGTATTGTTCGTATTATTCATGTTTAGATTGTACACTTAACTACCATCTTCGCCAGTCCCATCAAAACTTGTGGCACTGTCGAGGGGAGGGGAAAGGGGGTGAGGACAGAGAATGAAAATCGAGAGTGTCAACTGGTTGGTGATTTATGCTTAGGAGGTTACCAGCCTTAATTTATTGATAACTAACTAAGAAATGAAAATGAAAATAGGTTGGAAATTGGCAACGCTTTTATTATAGAGAAAAACGTCCGAATTCAGTGAAGAGTGTAAGCCGAAAAAGTATTTGTCTACGATTAATATTTTCAATTGCGTCAATTGTGTGAATGATTCTAAAATTCAGAAACATTTTTCGGAATCCGCTTCCTGACTTGCCTCACGGATTCTACTGAAATCAAATTTTCTGTTTCTGGTTTCAGAGTTGAGCTTTGAGTCTTCACCTAACAGAAAACCTCTTGATCTGAATCGATCTCCCGAAAGGTCTCCTTCTCCACCGAGGTCCAGGGCCAGGTCTCCTAATGCCAGGTATAATCCTCCTGGCAAGCTAATGGTTCCACCTAATAGGCTTCCTTCTGCCAACAGAAGGGGATATGGACTTAGAGATATTCAATTGATACGGCTCATTTCTAAAGCCAATCCGCAACGGATATTTGAATTTCGAAGATACACTTTTCCGGCCAATACACCACTGAGAGTAGGATATGATACATACGCGTATTTACCCAGACAAGAACAAATTGTCTTATCAACGCCGGATGGGGATGTCCTTGCGATATTGGAGTCTACTTACATTCTCACTGGGATTTATCTATTTCGTATAAACGATTATAAACGGGCGAAAATAAACATCGGAAGCGGCCATTTTACCACAATGACCTCAGAAGAAAAGAAAGAAGTTCCAGTAAGTTGCGTTCGCAAACTGACAACATTTTTTCGCATAAAACGGGAAAAAGTTGTATAAACCTCAATCCTTCAAGCTACTCATTCCATCAAAATAAAAGTAGAACTAAAATATAATATCGTTTCTGATTTGAAATCGAATAGGGATGTTACGAATAAGTTGTTATTTACAATTTTAATAAAGAGGCAATGTATTATGATTCCCAAGGCTTCAATCTTTTGTACATTCCGACACAAACAAAATATGGTCTGCCTCCTGATACCACCAGATCACATCACCAACTGACAAAACAAAACTTAACTAGAAGGCATTGAGGTAAAGATACGCATCATGAAACATGTCCCAATTATGAAACAGTTTCACAAATCATTGGATTTATAAATAATTCAAAAGTACGTTTTTCAGTACAAATTATTATGCTAACAAGCATTAAGGTTAGGCTTTTTATATATAAAGAGCAAGTATGTTTCTAAAGTTTCAAAACACTAACAAATAATTGTAATTATGAAACCTCCGAACTCGGGAAAATTGACTGCCATTTATCCGACAAAGAAGGCTAGATACCTATAATTTGTGTTATCTCTTGTATCCAAAAATTTCGATTATATCACATGTCAAAGCTGAAGGAGAAAAATTCGAGAAGTTTCTCTTCTCTCATAAGGGAAAAATTTTCAGAACGTCATGGAAGTGCCTCATCAGTGGGAAAAGTATTAAAAATGTTTTGAAATCACTTTCGTTTGCTTAACGCAAATTTTCAACTAAGAATGATAGCAGCTTTCAACTCACCGTCTTCTCATCGTGGCAACATTATCACCAGTTTTTACATTCTCATACTAATGAGAAGATATTGATTTCATGTAAAATTTGACACAGTCGGTTTTCATCAAATTCCCACGTTTTCAGGTCCCCTGAGTCATAAAAAGCGATTTGTACAAAGGTGTCTGTCAGTCAGTCTATCTGTAGTCTGTAGTCTGTAGTCTGTAGGCACTATTCTGTACGGCTATTCGTATGAATTGGAAATTAGAACAATTTATCTTCAAGACGTTTTTCGATGAAAATGAAATTACCAGAGAAATAGCATTTTCAGAATCTAAAAAAGCGAACGAACATGGAGGTTCCAATCCAAACAACAGACGATATGAAAAACAGTGAACAAATATTGCTTTCTAAAAGCCAACATTCCAATCCAAACGATCATCACCTGAGAATTTTCATATAACAGCAAGGCGGGAATCGCCGCGAATAGGTCTTTTATCAAAAATTACCTTACAACTTACATGTAACTTCGTGTAATCTTCAAATTTTGTTGTGTCAGCATTGTTGACCAGATGGAGATCACTATTTTTATCTACAGTTTTATTGCTTTATTAGAGCTATCAGATTTTTACCGACTGTATTTGAGCTTGCTCCGTTTCTTTTAATTGAAAAGAAACATCATGTTTTTTCTGTATTAATAGAGGAGAGTGAGGAATAGTACCGGTATGGGGCATGGTGTCACAGGATCGTTTCTAGGCCTCTAAAAATCAAACAAACATATTTTATCTTCTTCAAACTGAGAAAATACCTTCAGAATGATGTCGACAGAATTTTAGTGTTTCTTGCATTGAGTAATAGAATACTATTATCTCACAAGGACGAGCTCGAAGCGTAGATAATAGTGAAGTCAAGCAACAAAATGATTATCACTTACACTGTTAACCTAATTATTCATCAACAGAGTAATCAGTTTCTCCTTAGTAAGAGAAAATGAGAAACCCATCTACTCTTGTCCTATTATTCACACTTATCCTTAATTCTTTTGGTAAATATGAAAATATAATAACATATCTATATTATTTCAAACTTTTTTAAGGTTTTCGCCAATAACATTTTGTGCGTTGTCATTCGTATTCAGTTTAATTAGAATCCGTGAAAATGGTATGAAATTCGTTCCAATCATTTAAAATGTTTAAATTCTTGTGCATACTCATAATATTTCAAAGTGCCTGGAAATATTGAAAATTTCATTTGATTCTTCATAATTTCTTGGAAGCCGTCGGCGTGTATCGGAATCGCTTTGGATCATTAAAATTTCCGTGATTCCTAATAAAACTATAGTTTGGAATGTAAAATTCTTAAACAGTTTAATGTTTGGAGGTTTCCACTTTTAACTTTCGCAATGATTATTGAAAATTTCCTGACAAATCTATGAATTTTTTTGAATTTTCGTACTACAGCCCTTGATGGTTAGTTTTATATTAATGACTCAATAATTTCTAATTTTTAATCATTCAATTTTGAAGCTTTTTGAATAGACATGATATTTGATTCCTAATTTCAAATTATCCGATTTTCAAGATTTTAATGAAAATTCTTTCATTAAGGGTTCTTCAATTTCATATAAAATTATGTAATTTTAATCACTCCATATTAAAAATGATACTATTTCAACTTCTTTGCCATAAAAATGTACAATTTTTGAAATTTTGACTAATTCTGAATACTTTCATTTTCAAATTATTTAATTTCAAATGCTTTTATTTAGAAATAATATAGGTTCAATTTATTTTCATTCTATTTGATATGTTCTGCTCTTCTATCACTTTTTCCTAATCTAATATTAAGGAATTTGAAACTTTTTCAATGCAAAATCGTTCAGTATATAAGTACATATGTGTATTTATGCATACATTTTTTTAAATTTCAAATGCTTTCATTTCTAAATTATTAATTATCGACACGTAGGTGAATCATGAGATGAGAACTATAGAATATATTATATGCTCTAACAAAGCATCAGAAACTATCATTGTTATTTCCTTTCTCTCCCAAACTCTGTTTGAGTTTGTTCAGGGGAAACTATATCGTGTGCTTGTTGATAAGGAATTTGTCAGAATTAACATGCTTAGTGATTGTGCACTTAATTGATAATGAAAATGGAAATGAACTAAATTTCTTTAATTTGAATATCAATATTATTTTTAAAATGTTATTCAATACTCTATGGTTAAAAATTTTTTATATTGATTATCGATTTAGATCATTAAAAATTAGAAACAGATCTGTTCTGAGTATTTGTCTGCTCTTTTATCTGTTATCTATACATTTGTCCATATTTTTTGTCTGCTATTTGAACATTAATCATGTTATTACATTGCAATCGAAAATATGATTGTGGTTCAGTAGCCATTTTTATTTATCATTGATAAAAATATTTTTTTTTTTTGGTTTCCATTGAATTGAAAAATTGAGAAAGAAAAAATTCTACTTATACTGTGTATGTTGTACATTTTTCTTATGTGTTAAGCAAAATGGATATGAATTTCTAAGGATGTGTGTAGCATGTAAATAGTCAGGGTACCTACTAATCGTAGAAAAGCGAAAATTAAGCAGAAACAGGAATTTGAGCAATGCTTAAGTTCTGCATGTTTAGAAAAATAATGATATTCATAAATAAACTTTATGTCCCTTTCGAAATTTGTTTATAAATCAAAACTGAGACTCCACATAGTCTGGAGTTTTGCTGACAAACTACATTGTAAGGTCATCCATCCAAGTTATACTCTGGGTGCCAATGAGGAAAGATACAATTAATTATTAATGATGTAGAGCATTCTCATAAATAAATTCGGAGTTTGGATTTTTTGAACGAATGTGACCACATTTTTCACGGACTCATCTAAAAAAGTTTTTGCAACGTCTTTTTACCATGATGATAGTTGAATTGCAAACATTTGTTGATTATTATTTAATAAATATTCATACAGGAATTTGTAGCTGAGCTATTTCTTGAAGAATGCGCTCAATTTTTTCCGGGATTAGCGAGTAATGTATTTTCAATGACCCTTTGCTATGATACTTTCCTAATTGATAACAACTAACAATAGTTCAACCCATTTTTATAGAAAGAAAATTATCCGCGCAAAGGGTTATCGCAAAGCCATCCTAACTAGATGACTATTGAACAAAAATTGAGCCGGTAACTTGCAGTAAAGCCAATCTATCAATTTGTTCATGAAAACTGTTTTCTTCATAAGCAGTTCATGAAAATGTATTGACTGTGACTCTTTCTACAAAAATTCCTGAAGCAATTCCCAAATAGCAAATAGCATCTGGTGTAGGACCAATACATATTTATCCACGATTATTATTTTCAATTACGTCAATTGTGTGAACGATTCTAAAATTCAGACAAATTTTCTGAAATCCGCTTCCTGACTTGCCTCACGGACTCTACAAAAATGAAATCCTCTGTTTCTGGTTTCAGAATTAAGCTTCGAGTCTTTACCTAACAGAAAACCTTTCGATCTAAATCGATCTCCCGAAAGGTCTCCTTCTCCACTGAGGTCCAGGACGAGGTCTCCTCGTGCCAGGTATAATCGTCCTGGCAAGCTAATGGTTCCACCTACTAGGCTTCCTTCCACCAACAGAAGTGGATATGGACTTAAAGATATTAAATTGTTGCGGCTCATTTCTAAAGCAAATCCGCAGCGGATATTCGAATTGCGAAGATACACTTTTCCGGCCAATACACCATTGAGAGTAGGATATGACACATACGCCTATTTGCCCAGACAAGAACAAATCGTTTTATCAACGCCCGATGGTGATGTCCTTGCAATATTGGAGTCTACTTACTTTCTCACTGGGATTTACCTATTCCGTATTAACGATTATAAACGGGCGAAAATAAACATGGAAAGCAGCCGTTTCACCACAATGACCTCAGGAGAAAAAAAAGAAGTTCCAGTAAGTTGCGTTCGCAGACTGACAACATTTTTTCGAATAAAACGGGAAAAAGTCGTGTCAACCGCAATCCTTTAAACTACTAATTTCGCTAGAAAAAAAAAACAGAACTAAAATATAATATTATTTTCGATTCAAAGTCGACTAAGAATGTTACAAATAAGTTGTAATTAAGAACTATAATAAAAATGCAATGTATTATGATTCTCCAGGCTACAATCTTTTGTCCATTCCCGACATGGAAAAAAAATAATATGAGCTGCCTCCCGACACCACCAGATTACATCACCAACTGACAAAACAAAAATTAACTAGAAAGCATTGAGGTAAAGGTGCTCATCATGAAACATGTTCCAATAATCACAGTTTAGAAAATAATTTGATTTGTAAATAATTCCAAAGTATATTTTTCAGTACAAATTATTATGTAATAAATTATGGAAGTTCAGCTTTTCGTATGTAAAAATCAAGTATGGTTCGAAAGTTTTGGAAACAACCAAATAATTTTATTTATCTAATCTTCAAACAAGGAAAAATTGACTGCCATTTATCCGAGTCAGAAGGCTAGATACCTGTAATCTCTTTTATCTCGTGTATTCACAAACTTCGATTATATTGAACAACAGATTTTCAACAAAATACTTGAATTTTCTACTAGAGTGATAAATTTTTGTATAAAATTATGAATCTTCAACTTGAATAATGGAATTCTAAGCCAACCAGATTAATTTTCAAATAAAGTGAGGAATTGCCAACTCGAATGGTTGAATCTTCAGCCAAAAAGATGAATATTCAACTATAAAGATTAATTTTCTACAATAGAATAAAAATTTTCAACACAATATGTGAATTTATAACCAAGTTTTTGAATTTGCAAATGAGAATTATTAATTGTTATTAATTGTTAAACAATAGTTAAATTTCACACAGAAAAAGAGAGTAATTTGAAATTCGAATAGTTGAATTTCTAGTTAGAAAAATTGATTTTCAATAAGCTAGTTGAATTTTTAATCACAGATGAATTTTCAATTAAGATGATGAATCCTCAAAAATTGCTTGAAATTGGTTGAATTTTCAACCAAAATAGATTAATTCTCAAAAAGAAATCTAATATAAATAAAATTTCAACCAAGAAAGGTTTTAATTTTGGATATCAAACAGTTAAATACAACCAGAAGAGACAATTTTTCATGAATAGTTTCGTTTTCAATTAAAAAATACTTCTCAGTCACAGAGAAAACAAATTCAAAACAAACTGTGGAATTTTGGGGAGGAAATATCAATTTTCAACCGAGAAGATTAATTTTTCACCAAAAAGGACGAATAATCAACAAAACACATGAAGTCATTATCAAATACAACAAAAATGGGAACGATGCTTAGCCCTATATTACATTTACACTTTACTACGACCAAGTTTCTTAAGTTTTGACTTAATTCTTCATGACTTTTTCTTTTTTTCCTCCACCTAAATAAGCATTCATTTTCTATAACAAGATTCCAAAAGTTATTTCATAACAGGTACATATACGTCGTTTCTCTCTTTCATAAACATAAAAATTTGGTTGAGACTGAATTGAGCTGTTAATAGGCGTTTTACGGCCAGAAAAGATCAGACCAGTCATTGATATGAACATTTTGAAAATATACTCTACCATCTTTCACAAATTAATAACACTCAAAAACCCCTCAAAATTTGTCTTGTGATAGGCACCTTCCCCTTATATTTTTACTTAAAACAGCTTTGTAACTTCGTGACCTGTGTTTTCCGTTTCCTCAAATTCAAGATTTCCTTGCTAATAATTGAGAAACCATTGATATCAAACTTGAGACATCAACGATAAATAATTTTTTCAACTATCTTAGTTGTGCAACAATTCGCACGTTTTTAGAATGTCAATTTCCAATCTTGATCATCAAGATGATCTTTTTGATCCCATAGAGTGGCATGGAATCTGTGCCCAAAATTTGACCAAAAAATTCTGTGAGCAGCTCATGCTAATTTTTTGCAGTGCAGCCAGTCAACGTAACCTTAAAAACTGTCATATTTAATGTGCAATATCTTCGTAGTGCATTAAAGCAGAAGTGAAAAAAGGCTCTATGGGAACCGTTTCAATACAAACTTTGGGTTCATTTAGAAACCATTTATCATTTTGGGTTCCTTTTTAGCAGCGGATCAAAGTTAGGAAGACGTGATATTCACAAATTAAACAATGAAACTGTAGTTGTAATGAGTAGTGGTTTAACTAACATAAGTTACAAAATATGCTAGAAAAATTACCATTCTCGGTAGAAGGGTGCAATGGAATAATCAAATTCATAAATCTCATAATTTGTTCTATTACAGGATAAAGTCTTTGTTCTCCTGTCCCGGAGACCCATTTTCGATTCCCTTCAGCGCTGCTTTCTTCTGATATGACTTGGTGTGTCAGCTCAGAATATAATATTGTTTTATTGTAGGGGAGAGTGATGCTAAGTCGTCACAGTGACCAATTCTGTTGAAAACAAAGGGTAAACAGGATATAATGTCACTTAAATTTCATTGGTCAGATAGCGCGAACCTTTATTCACAATTCTATGTCTTTCGAAGCAGTGTGAAGTGACCTTCGCATTCGCAATGCAGCGAAAAGTAAAGACGCCGATATTTGCAATTTCTCAAAATGGTGGTCCTAAACCGGCATCCCCTGGTCATGAGTCAAAACTTAATTTTTTCTGCTCGAATGCCGAGAAAAAGCCGGTTTTGTATATTTTGGAAGGAAATAAACAAACTTAAACCACTCACAATGGAAAAACATGTAGAATATTGGCAAACTTTATTTATAGGATGGACACCTACCAGATACAAGCAATATGCATTAAAAACACAACCAAGCTGGAAAAAATGGCACACAAATAACGACAAAAGCGAAAAGAAAAATGGTGCCGACTTATGACCACCTGTTTTGTGCCGACTCAGGACCACTAGTAATATTTACACATTTCATACTATTTCGCATACGAAACCAATCCGAATGAAAAATCGACTTTATCTGGAGAAAGCACAAATAACACAGAAACGAACGCACTTATTCGATTGAACTTTTCAAAATATTGACACACCTGTAGCTACTTCACAAGAACATTAGGAAGAACATCAGGACTTCGTTTTGCGAGTAAGCTTAAACTTAAATTAAAATGACAACATTACCATGAATAAAAATTCGATTAATTTTTAGAAAAATTAAGATCTTTAACTAAAACCAACCAACTGCAGTTATAATTGAATTTAGAAAATTGATAAAAACAAAATCGATCCCCGGTTAGAGAAACGATCATGTAACAATGTGTAACTGTAATATATGTATGTATGCATGTGAAGCAGTGTAAGAATGTCTTCCCCATTGTGTTTTGTAAACTTCCCAACATTTTCTGGGCATCATGAGAATTTTTTTTTCTTATCAGTTCAATTTTTAATGTATTTGTTATAATAATCTAATAAGCTTTGTAAGTTCACAGTGTAATATTCAAAATATGCATTCTTGAAAAAGTGACGCTATATCCTAGCTTGATCCTATCCAATTGTCAAAATAAATATTGAAATTTCAGTATTGGTTGAATGAAAAAGAATATACAATTTCTAATGCTCTTTGAGACTTGATGAATTTTCACGAATGTTATATTCAAGCTCGTTCAGTTTGCAGGTTTCCAATTTCCAATTTGAAAATGTTGTAAGCTACTACTCTGAAATTGTATAGTTTTAATGTTCTATTTTGAAAGGTGCCGATTGTGAAGTACCCTGTGTTTAGAATGTATTCGCAAAAAACCTCTCAAGCGCTTATTTTAACGATTAAATAATAATATGAATTTGAACCCTGAAATTTTTTCAACTGAATATTTGAAAATGAACACATGAAGGAACTAAAATTTCTCAATTCAAGCATTAAAAACTCTCAATTAAAATGACGATGAAAATTTTTAGAATAAAATGAGCTTCCTTCTCAAACAAAAGAAAAAAATATAAAATGTTCTCCATTATAATTGACTAAAAGTATTATGCGCTTCATACATGAATGAATGAAAAATCGAACTCTTAATTTTAAATACTATACATTAGGAAGAGTATTGTTTTTTACAGGCATTGCTAAAATATTTATGTTAAGAATATGAGTGCTAGAAGAAACTTCTCATGCGGCTAGCGCACGATTGAGAAAAAATAATTTTTTTTACGAAATCATCTTGAAAATAATTAGTAACTTTAAACTATAACTGTGAGATGTTTATTACTTCAATTCATTATAATTTTTGTTCCTCAGTAACAATAATAACGATCAGGAGTTAAATTGAAATTCAAGAATTCTGAATCAGACTAAAATGAAAGTCGGAGGGATGGCGTCGTTGCTTGGTCGCTATTCCCACCCGTTTTCATTTTCTTGCCTTGATAAGGGTGCTGTGTGAGCACCCTTTTGGTAAATACTTTGCATGCTTTTTTAATGTGATTTGATAATAGTAAAAATAAAAAAGACGAAAGAAATAAAAAAGAGATTGAAGGGGATTTGGTTGGTTGCCTTCTAACTTTTCTGTCCTCTGTTTTATTTTTGTCCAAAGAAACCAATTTTTTTGTATTTTGTTTTTTAGGAATTGCATTAGGAGCATTTTCTGGTGGTTATCCAAATTTTATCGTTGAATTCTCTTTTTATTTTCAGGAATTCTATATATTGAATTAGGAGTTTCTAACATAATTTCTGGTACTTTTTTCCGACGTATATTCTTTAAAAACAAAGATTTTCAAACAACGTTTGATTTATTTTATTCCACGATACCTGGCGAAAGAAAGTAGTGTGGTCTAAGCCCGGAAAAATCTCTTACAAGCTTATAAACAAACATGAGATGAACAATTTATGAGATAAGGAATATTTATAGTATACTTCAGCAAAGCACCAGCATAATACGTTTGTCCTCTGTTACCTGAATCCTTCATTAATAAAGTAATCAGTTTCTTTTTGGTTAGAAAATGAGAATGTTTTCTACATCGGTCCTATCATCAGCGGTCATTTTTACTTCTCTTGGTGAATATATCTATATACTTCAAATACTCTAAAATCTAAAATTAGCGATTTGATATGGAATTGTTTGATTAAGAATCGATTGAAACTTCCGAATCATTTAAAATGATTCAATATGGATACATTTTCAGTTCGAAGCGCTCTTATTTTAAATTATTAATTATTGTTTGGAAAAAATGGGCAATTTAATATTTGAAAATTTCGTTAATAATTGTCAAGTTAACATTATTTTAATTTGGCTAGAATAATCACGAATTTATTCTAAATGTATCACAAATATGTGCCGGAAACTGTGCCTACTGATAAGAAATGTTTGGAAAATAAAAAAATCAGGGATTGGTATTCAAAAATTATGTGTACTGAATAAAGTATTTATTAAGGACATTTTTTCCGTTGAATGCGTATTCCTTGAGATATTTCGATGGCTCGAGGCGAAAAAAAGCACCCTGTTTAATGATAGGATTATTAAGGCAATTTGACGTATGTGGTAAGAGATGTAGTAATGATGCAGTTCAAAAAAGGCGTAGAGGATTTCGGGAGAACCTGGTCATCGATAGATGTGTCTACAAAAATGCAGAGCCCTACCAGCGCTGCCTATCCATGGCCAAAATTGACTGCCGGAAAGCTGTCGATTGAAACTCCCACATTCTTACTATCTGTCTGCTGAAAAGCTCAAAGCTTCCTTCACACATTGTGAGATAGATACAGAGATTGATGCAGCTTCAGGAAACCAGATCTACATCCTCATCAACTAATTTCACCTTTCAGGGAAGCGTCTTTCAAGGCGACACCGTGAGCCCTCTACTCTTTTGCCACACATTATTGTCATTATCTCTCGCACTTCGCTATTCCCAAGGGTACTTCAGCCGGAAACCCGGAAATCGGAAGCATAGGGTCACTTATGTATTTTACATGCATAATCTTAAGTTCTCTGTTGAAAATGAAGAACAATTCCATCTTGTTCTAGAAATCGTCGAAGAGTATAGTCGGGATATTTTAATGGATTTTAAGTTAGATAAATGCGCCAAGGTTAATTTGCAGCAAGGCAAACTTGACACTATCTACAAAGACTCTGAGCTCTTTAACAAAAGCGCAATACTACACCTTGGCACGAAAGATAATGGACGTGAACAAAAGCATGCGCCTTGAATCATATGTGTTCTGTGACCTTACATATTGCGCCGTCAAAGTGGTTACGGAATACCTAATCTTGAACACCTTCACAATAGGATTATTCTAGGTACAGCAAATAGAGTAGCAAATAGACAGACGCTCTTCTTAAAGTGGTCAAGAAACACGAAGAAGAGGACGGACGAGTAGAAGATGCTCCTGAAACACTTGGCCTCAACTTCAATATTTGGGGAGAGAAAAATACATCAAATACTATTCATTTGGACTACCCACTCCTGAAGGTCCGGATCAAGTAAGCACAGGAAACTAGCATCCGCGAACAGCTCCTCGAAAAGGAGATGCACGGTATCTTACGAAGGAATGTGAAGGATGGATGTCGTGCATCTATCCTTGATGACCTAAAGAGCTGAAGTTTGCTTTTTTTCAAATCAACCGGACTGAGTTCAAGCATAGAGGGTTCAATTTCGGCCTGTAAAGACAGTGTTATTTTTACTTTTACAAACCGTCGCTACATTTTAAATCAAGACAATCCCGATTCAACTTATAGGAAAACAAAGTACATCCAAATTACACAATGCAACGTTGAGAGTGCTTAATAACCATATCTATCACTCACACGGCATTAGCCTTGATACCGGTCCAGCAAAATCTTCTGAGGAAGTAGACTTAATTGTTAAGAAGAAGAGTACCGCATATACTAGAAGTTAATATTCTCCAAAATTATTTCTGTCTCGGATTCGAAGCCCGGAATACTTCTGCTTGACTTCGGAAAATAAACTATGTTCGTTATCGAATTTTTGGCACCAGCCGACAAAGACATCAAAGTCAAGGAGGATGAAAAGAGAGGTATAAAGATCTTCTAAGGGGGTTGCGACGGCTGCGCCCGTGATATTTTAATAACCCAGTCGTCTTGATCATCAGAGCTCTTGGAGGTACCAAGCTTTCTCTGATAATTAGCCTAAAAAGTACTTCTACGAGTCAACGAAATGCAATGCTATTTTCGGGAAAAATGCAATGGGCAGTCGCTCTTAAGACGTCTCGTGTCCTCAGGATGCACGACACTTTTGCCGGATCTTCGTATTGAATCTATCGAAGACTGTAACTACCTATCTCACAATCATTATAAATGGTTACAGCTGAAACGTTACCGCACATTCGCGGTAGATTTAACATCACGCGTCTAAAATTCTGACAAATTCGCCGAAATCCATTTGCTGTCTTGCCTCATGGACATTAGTAAAATTAATTTTTTTTATCTTGTTCCAGAGTTAAGTTCTGAATCATTACCTAACAAAAAACCTATTGACCTGAATAATTCTCCTGAAACATCGCCTCCTGCTGAGAAGTCCAGGTCCAGGTCAAGGTCTCCTCTTGCCAGGCATCCTTCTCGTGGCAGTTTGATGGTTCCACCTACTAGGCTTCCTTCCAATAACAAATGTGGATATCAACTTCGAGATCTAAAATTTCTGCGGCTCACTTTTAAAACAAATCCGCATCGGATATTCGAATTTCGGAAATACACTTTTCCGGCTGATACACCAATGAGATTGAAAGTAGCATATATAACCTATGAGCCTATGCCAACTCAAGAACAAATTGTTTTATCAACGCCTGATGGTGACGTATTTGCAATATTGGAGACTACTTATACTCTAGCTGGAATTTATATCCGTGAATATAACGATAACAAACGGGCAAAAATAAACATGGAAAGCGGCAGTTTTACCGTCATGACATCCGAAGAAGTATGTGAATCTCCAGTAGGTCCTGGTCGCCCAATCATGAAAAAATTTTATATAAGACGAGAAAAACTCGTGTGAACCTCAATTCTCCACCATACTAATTCAATTTAAATAATAAATAAATAAAACTGAAGTATAAGATTGTTCTGGATCTAAATTTGGCTTAGAATGTTACAAGTAACTTGTAATAAGAAATTATAATAAAAAGTGAATGTATTGTGATTATTATGGCTTCAATATTTCGTTAAATCTCCAGCCAGTCTGTCTCAGAATCAATTAAAAAAATATGTTTCTTACTTCTTGCGAAAATGTTTCAGGGTAAAAATCATAATTGGTTCATAATAATGTACATGTAGTAATAATCTATCTGAGAGAACTGTCGTCAGGACAAAAGCAGGATTAACCACATTTTGGAAGAGTCCAATCTCACCCTCACCTCAAATCTCTTGTTCGTGCTATTTAAAAATTACATCTTGTTTGCTTTCCGCATGAATGACAAGTAAAATACGAAAGTTGTTCTGAACAAATTTCGAAAAATAAGGAAATTAATTTCTCTCAAAAATAGATAAATCAATTTTGATGGTTAAAACTATATTATACAATATAACAGAGCGGTTTGAAAAAAAAATTGAGAGTTAATTCTGGCAATTCGAACGAAATACAAAATTTTTTGTTAATATCAAACAAAATTTGATGAAAGTTTTTTTGTACCACCGCAATTTTTTCCTAAAATACACTGACGTCCTTATTTATAACATATATTTTTACAAACATAATCTCAATGGTGCTTCACAGTTGGGAAAAAAAAAAAATTTTTTTGTCTAATGTGTATGACAAACGCAATGTGCGCATTCTGTGAATCGCGTCAGTTTACGAATAATATTACTCAATGCTCTAAACTTGAAGGAAACCTTTCAAGGTGGTCACCGATTTGCTTCAAATGTATGTTGTAGAACATCAAAAACTAAGCGACAAGTGTTTTTGTTTATCTGTGAAAAAACATTTTTGAGGGGTGGGAACAAACCTCAAAGTCACAAACAAAAACAGTTTCAGTTTTCTCTTAGGAATCAGATGGTGAGACACTTTAGGTACGCTCTGAAATATTCTGACCGAAGTGCAAACAAATTAAACTAATTTCTATTGCGTTTCATTCTTACTTACTTAGGCACGTCACCGGGGTGAAAACAACCCCAAATGTGACGCCCAACAAAATTTTTTTAATTTTAAGCTATGAACACACATATAATTGAAACCAAATAACTGTCAATTAATCAGGCGTCATGCAGGAATGTCATCACTTCTGCAAGATGGTTAATTGTTTGTATCTCTTTAAAAAAAACTGCGTCCTCAAAGAAGATCATTACTGAAGACATTATTTCTTTATTTGAAAACAATATCAATGTCTGGAATAAGATCGGCGGAGTATTTATTACATGCTTTCTTGTAATTCCTTATCTCTACATAATGTATCATTCAAGACCTATTTTCAAGACGGCACTGATTTTATCAGTAACCAGAAGTGATATTTGTTGCAAACTGAATTATAGGTATGAAACACAGCAGTTCAGTTAGTAATGTTATACCGCTTTACGTTGATGTAATGTTCAGTATTTGCCGCAAGTGAAAAAAAAAAATTTCTATTCACGTCATTTTAATATGTTCATCCTAAGAGTGAATCTTATAAATGTAATCAAACTTGTACTCGCAACCTTTGAAGCAATGCAAGTTTCAGTAACACCTGTTAATGAAGTGGAAATCAAATTTGCTGGAGGTTTCCAAAAAATTTTAATTTCTGCTCTGGATGAAGTAAACTCCATTGAAGCAATTGAAGGTGAAACGTTAGATTTTCAGAAATCATTTAAAAATTATGAAATATATACAGTTGAAGATGATGTATAAGATGAGGAAGCTTCTGACGCTTGTTCAAGAGACAGAGAAAAGATAAGCTTTGATTATAAAAGAAAAGCTCTGGAATATTGGAGATCAGGAAAAGAAAAAGAATTGCAGTCTTGAAACTGTTGAACAAAAATTTAGATTAGTGAAATTCGTGACAGAATTAAGGCGGTGGGCGAATGAGCTCGATAAAGGTGGAACATATAAGGACAAATTAAAGCAATTTTTCAAATTTTTGCGGAAAATTTTTAGTACTGCTACTGATTAGGGATTCATTGTTCACGATATGGATATACGAACATGGGTATTAGAAGCCAAGAGAAACGTGAACTTTGACGATGTTCGATTCAAAGCAACACACACCTGGTTGTATACATTTAAAAAATCTCATCGATTTGTTAGTAGAAAAATTAACAATTTTATAACAATAGAAACTATAGAACATGAGGAATCTGTAAATAAAGGTTCAGAAACGTTTGTAGCTGACGTGAAATCGCATATTACAAAAATTGGACCTGGACATACACACAATGCCGATCAAAGTGGATTTCTTATTGAAAATCATTCATGACACATTGCTAGAAGAAGGAAGTAAAAAAGTTGAATGTGTAGTTCAATCAGGCTCAGCTATGACACACAGTTACACGATAGTCCCTACTCTTGATACTGCAGGAAAAGATCTGGATCCTACGTTTATAGTTTTAAAGGAGAATAAAGATGAGTTGGGATCGAATGTTAAACAAAATTTATTCCTTCCAAATAATGTACGTGTTATGGCATCAAAATCTGGTGAAATAAAACTATTTTATTATATATTCAATATTTATCGTTTAGCGGTATCACAGATTTTGTCTGAATACATTTAGAGCGACCCCAGGATCAAAAGATTCTAAAAAGTTGCGGCAGTACTGAAGCCACAGAAACCAAGACACAACCTGTACTTGTGATCTGAACGTAGTATTGACGCATCGGGAAAAATTATCACCACAACTCAACAAGTTGAAATCTAAACAAAAATTAAATTAGCAAATTCAAAAATAGGAATTTCATAGGACAAATTTTACTTGAAAACCGAATTAGAACGTCTAAATTCGATCGTTCTGAAAGTACAGTAGGTACTGCTGTGTATAAAGCTCACAATACTGGGCACGTATCAACTGCCGCAGAACAACGGAATGGTGTAATCGTAGAAGCAATTAGGAAAGTTGCAGGATAAACCGAAAATTCAAGTGTCTTTGCACGGTTCGAAAGAGACAACTAGTATAATTGCGATCGAACTTCACTTGAAGGTAGGTTCGTTTAATTGTACAATTTTGTTTCCTTAGCGTTGTTGATCAGATAGAAATAATATTTGAACTGCTTCAGTTTTGCAGGTTTCCAGTTTTAAAGTGCACAATGATTCAGGCTCATACTTTAAAATTCTACAATTTTTAATGCTAAATTTTAAAATATTTTCGAATTTTTTAAGTCGTTTTAGGAATGAACTTATATACGAAGAATTATTTATCAACAAAAATGTTTCGTTGGGGCAAATATTTACAGTGAAAAATAGGAATGAATCTAACAAATGGTTTGTCTTTCAGAATACAGAATTATATGTCTATTTTTGAACCTGAAAATTTCCAATTTATAATTAAATTAAACTAACAAATGTTCTTCATTCTTCTTGAGTAAAATCATACAAAAAAAGGATCTGCCCCCATCCAGCTAAATTAAATTAATTAATCAAAATGGTTCAAATAAAATGAACTCCCTTCAAAAATTCCGGAAAAAATAAATAAAGCCCAAACCTCCCCACTCTACAGTTTATCATCAATAGAAAGCGCTTGGTGAATTTATAAATAAAAAAAAATATATTTTTAGTGTATTACATCACAAGTAGATTTTAAAACGTCTTTAGAAAAAGATCAATATCGTCTTGCAAAAATTCAGCTCCATGTAGATAGACGAGTGTAACGCTACGAGTGATGTACGATATTTTATTCAAAATTGGTATTTAATGAGACTACAGTGCCATTGTTGTCATTATTTTGATTGTCATTTTTTCTGGTTTAAGAGTTTTAATTTTTCATTCTAATGACCCACAAGAATGCCTGTTGCCCAGAGATGAAGAACACATTTTTTTTTGTGTTTATCGACCACCCTGGAATATGTATATTGTGAGTTTTACCGCCAGAAGATAATTCTCGCATCCGTCGAACCCGAAGAAGAAAAAAAGTTTTTTCTTCTGCAAAACAAGTTTGTAACAATCAGTGATTTTTTATTGTTGAATTTTAAATATTTTCTTTAATATCTTATCATTTTTTCAATACGTATTATCAATAACAGTGGAGGGCTTATGACATGATTTCAGGCACTTCCTTTTGGGTACATTTTCATAAACAACTAATATTTTCAAACAAAGTTTGTTTTGAAGCACTGCACGGTATCTTGGGTATCAAAGCTATCCTTAATTATATTTGTGAATATAATAATATAATCATGTATCTACATTTTCACATATATTTTCAAGTTTTCCACCATTAAAAATTTGTCCGACGTAATTCGCATACCACGGAAATAATTCGAAATCCCTTGAAATTTTTTGAAATCTTTTCATTCTTCTGAAATCACTGTAAGCATTAAAAAGCCTTTGAATTCTTGTGAAATCTTTTTATATGCTTCGGAATTACTTCAAATACTTTGTATTCTCTTAAAATATCTGATATCATAAGAGATCTTCTAAAATCTCGTGAAATCCCATGGAATATGTTAAAATCCATTCAAAGGGTCTAGCGGGGTAAGTATAGTAAAAATGCCCCCAAAGCTTTTCGGGTACTAATAAGATCTGTAGGTAACCTGGGGGGGGTAGAAAACATTTTATCAAGTTTCAGCCCCCTGGCTTGCATATTAACCCTACTACCCCTAACAATGTAATTTTCCAAATTATTTTTATTTCTCTGCACATATTGTTTATTTTTGAACGACAAAAATTGAGGGCAAAAGGCACATTGGGAAGCATATATAGAAATATGTCTCAGTTGTTTTGGCGGGAAATTCAAAATTTGAAAAATTCGAAAATATTTCAAATAATTTTTTTAATACGAAATTGGCTTTGCGAAAGAATGAGAATTTTTCTGTAAACTGGGCTTTCAATACTCTATTAAAAAAAAATCAATCAATTTTTTATCTTTGGTGCGCCAGGGTGAAAAAAATTAAAAACCATTTTTGTACCTTTTTCGTAACCTATACGTACACATCTGTGATAAAAATAAATATGTTGCTTCCTCACAGAGGAAGCTTTTATTTAATATATATCATATCTTAATATAGATGTATTTTTTGATACATTTTGGAATAAATGAAATCGAAATATTCAATACTTACCAAAATGCATTTTAGTCGTCATCACTGTCATCATTAATGGCTGGAATTATTTCTTCGTACTGGAAAAGCGTATTAAAAATCTTAGCAGGCTTGATAATTTTTGCTAAATATCTTGCATGTGACATGTAGTATATTACTGCTGCAACATGAGAGCAGCAGCCAATGGTGCGTCTGCCATTCGCACAATCACAACAGTAACGCTAAATTCCGGTATATCCCATGGAATTAGACTTGTAATGTATGTAACACTTGTAAGTTTTACGGTTTATATGCCTAGATCTGACTTCTACTTTGATTATTTCAGGCTTTTCTTTTAAAAAGCGTAAATTGATACTATTGTCTTCATTTAACACCTCTGCCAAGTAGGAAATGGCTTGTGCCAGCTGGTACGATCCCGTAAAAAGAATTCTCAAGTCTTTTTCGGTAAGTTCAGGAAAATCCAGCACATCAGATGAAGTAAGTCGTTGAAATGGCAGTTTCTTTCTTTGCCAAGTCTTTTCTTCTACTTCGATTGCTAACGTGTTTTCTACACTTTCTCGAGACGCAATATGTGCTGCAACTTCGTTTAAAATGTCAACATCTGAATTCAAACGTTTACCAAAAGCATTTTGTAAAAAACAAGCTATTCTGCAGTAGGAAATAATTTTGGGAAGCAATCGATTATGTAGCTGGTTATGTAAAAGTCTATATTTTTGATGTAAAGCTCCGTGTACTGCTTCAATGACCCAACGAATTTTTGTTACTTTGCGCGATGCATTACATTCTGCTGTCGTTAACTGTGAACGATTCCCTTTTAACGCAGGCATCAACACTACAAAGCCTTGTTTTTCTAAATAGTCTTTTATGTCGCGAAATCCTCTGTCCACTATTATCACATCGCCTTGTTTTAAAATGTTTTTTACACCATACTGGCCAAACAAAATTATTTTCAAAATCTCAGCATCATTCTTATTGGCAGGAAAAGGTCCAAGCATATCTATAATGTATCCATCAGTTGCACAGATGGTAAATGGTTTCAACAATGGGCGCTTCTTTTGACCTGAATAAGATATCCGCTGATATTCATTATTAGAGCTTTTTTCGTGATAAATGTAAGTTCCGTCGAAAATTAATGCCAACTGTTCATCTTTTAAATTATATAATTTTCGCGCCATGGGAGCCGTATGATTCTTAATTATATCATCTCGCTTAATGGCTTTAGCTCCAAAATGAGAGGATAGGATGTCTTGTTCGAAGGAGGTAATGACAGCATTACAAAAATCAGACACATGCTCTGCATGCTTTAGCTCAAGAACAGCAGCAATGATGTAATTCGAAGCACCACTGCGTAATTTAAATAAAAAAACCGTAAGTGCCTGCAAAATACTTCTGCATTCGGTGTTTCTCATAGAAGTCATTCCATCTGATAGTTTAGTTAGCTGTTGCCATGTCAAACCAGTAAATAGTTTTATCCTATCCTCTGAAAGAGACATCTCGCCTATTTTATTTATGGCAGTGGAATCGCTTTCGAGCGATAGTTGTTCCATGAATTGTGCCAGTTCTGCAGTTCTCATCTCACTCGTATTCGAATGTATTTGCAGATAGTTAAGTTCTTCTTCAAAGAAACGTTTTTTAATTACGTGAGATCTACAACATCGGTTTCCTTTGGGAACGAATATCCTTCTTTTTACAAATGCTTGTATACGCGCCTCAAATGGAATAACGATAAGATTATTTGCATTTGAACACAAACAACAGTACTTGTGTGTGGAAATCGTTCTGCAGAAAGGCATTTCAATTAACGAATCCGAATCTTGTTCCTGTGCAGTCTCTTTTATATTTGGAATAAATGATGGATCCAATTCTGTATCGTCGATTAATGATTCATTTTCAGAGGAACTCGAAGAAGCCTTCTCTTTAATAGTGTCCTCTTGATACACACTAGAACCTGCTTCCCCTTCCATAGGTCTTTGGACCTCATCGTTTGATTTTTGCCTTATTGGAAGCCGAATAGACTTCCTACATTTGATACACAACTTGTCGCCAATTGATACTGTTTTGTTCAGAATGTTTGTTAATGCTGTTGCCTCGACATCACTTGTAAGCACTGTTATAGTTCCAACAGTTTTTCGTAGAAAACAGTTACACCTAATGCACTTTGAATTGTCCGTCTTATTTCCTTTAGTAGACATAGCAGTGCGTTAATACAAGAAACTTCAAAATACGCGAGAAAATATAAATGAAATAATAAAAAGCAAACGAGTGTCAAACACGGTACGGAGAGTACAAAAACACGTAACAGTTTTAACCGCTTAGATCGGAAGACTAATCTATTTTTGGTAGACGAACGCAGTAGATTCATGTGATTTGAAATCGGCAAAAACGTGGCTTCGAACGGAGACAATGAGACCTCTATGCGACCTCTAAACAAAAGACGCGAGACATAAACGGCAGAGCGCTTGATTTTTCCTACGACTACAGGAAGACAACCTGCGAGGTCACGCCTCGATACGTGTACTATATGTGCACTCAATATATATTTGGCTTATAAAAAGCTTAAGAATTTTAGGTACTCTTTTCCA
>CAKNXH010001604.1:100057-159834 GCA_932178445.1 Andricus quercusramuli
TACCCCCCCCCCCCCCAGGTTACCTACAGATCGTATTAGAACCCGAAAAGCTTTGGGGGCATTTTTACTATACTTACCCCGCTAGACCCTTTTTGAAAATTACGTGCAATTTTTAAATCCTATGACATCTGTAGGAATGTTTCGAACGCAGAAGGAATTTTTTGAAATTCTATTAGAATCTTTGGGATGATCCATAAAATATGCAAACAATTTTCTGATAATTGTTCACCTCGCCCCGCCCACATGTAAAAATTTGTGACGCATGTTACCTAATTTTGTCAACATTTGAAGCAAAGTATTATTTATATTGATATTCGAAAACCCTTCTAATCATTTGAAATCTTCAAATTCTCTTGTAATTTTCCTAAATTTCGAGAAATATTTTTGATATCCCGATTTCTAGATCGAGTATACCCTTCAGCCCTGCCACCAGAACCGAAACAAGTTTCCTTTCACCCATCTCAGGATGTCGATTCGGCTGGCAGTCGAAACTTGTTGTAGAATCCAATGAACGGTTTTCTGAACGATTTCCCGAGTTTGAAGTCTGATCGAAATTCTGCTTTTTCCAGGTCTGAGACTAGCAGTTCCAAAATACTTCCTTACATCGTTGAGGGGTATGCGTGCGGGAAAAAAAAATCCAATATAACAAATAGTGAACAAAAAGATATTGGAAAGCTGCAAAATAACTTTTTACTTTCTTCAAACGTTGTTGATAAAATTAGGAATTCCACTCATCAAGAAGAAGAATGAAAAGAACTCTCTCTGGTCATACGTTCAATAATTAGGATTAAATTATATGATAGTTATCCTATAGATGAAAACTCGTAATTTCATGGAGAAGGATTTTCTTTCAGGTATAGTAAGTCATAGGGTGACCTCTATATTTGAAAATCAAAACTAACAGAATTAAGAGAGTAGATTTCTCATTTTATCGATCGCCGATAATTATTTCGATTTATTTATTTCACTATTACTTTCAATGTAAGTTGTTATTGAAGATATTAAATCTTTGGTTGTTATGACTGACGTTCTCAATACATGGCGTAAAATAAAATTTATTTCAGTAATTTTTCTACATTTCTAATCCAGTCGCAGATGTTATTCTTTGTCATATGATATGCGCGCAATATTTTGGCCGATCTATACTATATTCTACGCGATTAGATCAGATGAATGACAAAATATTTTTATATTGTGAACTGAACAATTAATTATTAACTGATTCTGTTAAAACTTACATTTTCTGGAATGTGTTTAGAAGGTTATTGGTTATCCAAATGGTCAGAAATGAGAGTTCAAATTTGAAAAAAAAAACATAAAGTAAAAGATGTTTCAATACTTCAATGAAAAGTATAGATTCATGCTTAAATGATTGTATGAATTCAATTTAGAAAGTAGGTATAGAAGTAATCGTTATGTAGTCGAATATTGGATATGATTTTTATAATAAAGCTTTATTTATATTTGAAATAATTCTTTCAAATTTCATAATTTTCCAACTGTTTACGATGTTGTGAGATAATGATTTAAATTCAATCTTCAACATTATACGTAAATGTGTTTTAAGTTTTTATGGAATTCGTTCAAAACATTATAAATAATTACAATTTTTAGAAAAATTTGAGATGAACATTTATTTTCATGTTTCAATGAAAATAATATCGTTGATTGATTTTTATGTTATGAACTGATGAATTAACTATTATTAACTATTTTGACAGATTTCTTTTTTTCAAAAAAAAATGAATTAGATAAAGATTAGATCAATTTTCAAAATTATATGTGCATATATTTTAATTTCTACTGATATTACTTTGAAAGGTTATTAATAATTGAAATTTTCAGATACACATTGAATACAAGTTATTCTAATATTTCAATGAAAATAGTTATTAAATGCTTCCTATGTTCTAAACTCGTTAATTAAATATTGACTGTTTCTGTAAAAAATTTCATTTTCTAGAATTAGTCAAAAGATGATTGATAAATTAAATTTAATAGAAAAAAAAGTAAAAATGTAAAGCAAAATATATAAGTAAAAATTATTAGAATGTTTCAATGAACATAATTTTTTCATACTTTTTATGTTGTCCACTGATTAATTAAGAATTAGCTGATCAATTTTGTTCAAAATATCAAATTACATAAAGATTGAAATTTAATATTCTTTAATTAAGTAACATAAATCGATTACTCACTTAGAGTTTATGTATTTGAATATTAGCTATAATTTTCATAATAAAAGTTTTTTTGAATACCTTCATTATAATTACATAATTTTTTTAAACGTTCTCGATGGTCTGAAATGATTGTCTGGATTTAATTTTCAAAATTATATCTACATATGATTTGATTTTATATGAAAATTGTATGAAAAGTTATTGATAATTTAAGTTTTAAGTGATATAATTAAATATTTTAGAAATATGAATTTAAAATTAATTCAATATTCAAACGAAAATATTCGGGTAATGCTTTTTATGGTTTTAAATGATCGATTGATTATTTTTTCTTTCAGAACTGGAATTTTCTGGAATTTATTCAAAAGCTTATTAATAAATCGAAACATTCAGAGAGGAAAGTTGAAATTTGGAAAAATATAAAGTATAAATAATTTGATTATTTGGATGTAAATAACTGCTTCAGGGTTCTTATGTCGTGAAGTGTTTCATTAATTATTAGCTGATTTTTTTACCACAATATTGAATTACATTAGGATTGAATTTAAATGGTTCTAAGTCCAGAAACGTAAATTGATCAATTGCTTTCAGGTCATGTAATTGAATACTGGATGTAATTTGCATAAGAAAAGTTTATGTATTTACATTTGACATACCACTAATTGAATTATTTTTGAAATGATGCTGATGTTGTGAAACGAATGTCTGCATTCAATTTTTAAAATTATATGTGAATATGTTTTTTTTTCTGAAATTAGTAGGTTACTGACATATTAAATTTTAAGGAATGATAGTGATTTTTTTTAAATGTAGAATGCCATTTTCATGAATACATAATAATATATCCATTTTTGAAACTGAGGGTATTTCAAAAAAAATCCAAGCTCCCTTTTGAAAAAGTAAATTTTGAGTATTGAATTCAGAAAAAAAGTTCAATTTATTTCTTATTTCCCTTCATCATGTTCAGATGCTGTTTTAAACAATGCTTCTGATTGCTGAAAAAGGCACACACTTTTTAGTACTGTTCAATTGTTCAGGTTTCCAATTTCGATTTGAAGAATATTTCAGAAAAATGGATTTGAATTCAACATATTTTTGCCTGAAAATTAAAACATTTATTGATTTAAAAACTAACATTTTCAAATTCAATCCTCAAAAACTGAAGTATTTCAAAATAGCCTTGACAATCAAATTGATTTGAATTCAACTGTATAAAAACATACCATTTTGAATATGAAACTTATACGATACAAATATTCCGAACTCAAAAATTAGAAAAAAATTCAATTCGAAATAAAATTATAAACAAAAATTTCCACGCCTGCAACTAAATAAACCTGTTAAAAGCAGGTAATTTCCATCTTCTAATCAACAAAACGTTGAAAATAAGACGGTCTTCCCTGGAAATTAATCAAAATGTTCGAAGAAAGAAATGATTTGGATTAAAAAGAAAAGTTTGAATATGCTTAAAAATCTATCATAATTGCTGAAACGTGTTATCAGCTCTTTCAAAACTTATTTCGACAATTGTTAAAATTTTGCGACATTCGATTCGAACGTGCTTGATTTTCCAGGTTTTACATTTCTATTTCAAGGATATTGAAAGAAACTATATTTAAATTAAAAAGTCTTTGGACTGAACATTGAAAACGTAATAGATTAATAAACTACAATTTTTAAATTTGACCTTCAAGAACTGAATAATTTTAAAGAAGTGTTTGAATGAAACTGTTTCAAAATCAAGTACCATACACGGAAGAATTTTGAAAATGAAAAAATGCCTCCTTTTTATCTAAAAAAATTACAAAGTATAAGAATTACAGAACTCCCCTCTTCCCCAACAACTCAATAAAAATATTAAGTAAAGTTTTGAAAATTGAAGTATCCTCTCTTCGAATTCAGAGAAAAATAAAAAAATGAAAGTTTCTTTCTTCCAACCCAATTGAAATGTTAAAAATGCAAAGAGTTTCCCTATTCCAATTCAGAATTAAATTTGAAACAAGAATGTATGTCTTCTGATGGATGAAAAAAAATGTAATGAAGAATGTTTCTTTTCAGCTGAATACAAATTCCCAAAATAAAGAATATGACCACCTTCAGCTTAACTAAGATAGTAATAAAAATTTAAAAAATGAAAAAACTGCCTCTATCAATACCAAAAAAAATTAAATACCATCCTCCCTTCAAATGGAATAAATTATTAAAAATAAATTATTTTCCTTTGGGATTGAGAAAAAGATTGAAAATTAATAATTATTTTCCTGCATCATTAGTCAAATATCAAAAATAAAGCATCTGCCCTGCTTCACTTGAATTGGAATATTAATTCAAATTATCAACACAAATTCCTTTCTGCAGTCCAGAAAAAGAATTTAAATTTAGAGCTATTTAGCCTGTGCTTAAAATTTTTATATTTTTACTTACCGGAACTTCGCCTGAATATTTGCAACAATTTAAACTCACCTGAAACAAAAAAGACAATAATCCCTGTTAGCTATAATTGAAAATTCACTTTTCAAAATATTTCCAGATTGCAAAGTTTTTATTTGCAAATTCAATTGACCTGAAAAAATTTTTTATAACTGGGAAAAAAACAAAAATTCTTTTTTGCTCTTCAAAACCACTGCAAAATATTTTTCACGACGATTTTTGAATGTGCTTTTTTCATCATAGCCATAAAAAAGCGCGACGAGAAAAAGATTTTTTCTAATTCAGAGAATGAATCAAACAACAAATATTTTATCATGTTTCATTTTCAAAAAATATTAATGTTGAGTCATTATTTTTCATTAGAAGAAATTATTTTAGGCAACGATTTTATCTTTTATTGACATGTATGTGTATGATGCATACAGCAAACCATACTGTTAATAGTGTTACTTAATTAACATTCAGCATCCAAGATTTAGAGAAAATGAAGATGATTTTAAACACTTCTATCCATTTTGATAGCTTTGGTTGATTTAGTTAATAAATATGATAAAATATCTGAATACTCTTTCTTTTTTTTTTAATTTTTTCAGTTTTCAAGTAGCCTAAAAATTCATGTTTATTGTGGAAAATTTTTTTCTGGTAGAACATTAATTTTCTTCGTTGAAAATTATCCTCTTCTGTTAAAAATACAATTTTACGGTTAAATAATAATCTTTTTTGGTTGAGGATTCAATTATTTTGTTTCGAATTTGTCTTTTCTGGTTAAAAAATGAACTATTTGGTTCAAAGTGAAACCACTTTTCAGAAAATGCATTTTTTTGGTTGCAACATTCAACATTCTGGTTGAAAATTTGTATTTTGGAGTTTAAAATTGAATTTTTCTGTAGAAAATTTACCTTTTTGTTTTGAAAATTAAACAACTTAGCAGAAAATTAAAGTGTTTGTTTCGAAACTTTTTTTTCAAAAATTAATATTTTTATTGAAAAATCACAGCCGATAATTCGTTTACCTGGTTTCCAAATTCAATACTTTCATTGAAAATGTATGTATTTTGTTGAAAATTCTTCTTTTTTGGTAGATTGATCTCCGTGGTAAAAAATTCATTCTCTTGATTGAAAATTGAACTTTTTGATTGAAAATGTATCTTTTCTGGTTCAAAAATTAAGTATTTGGTATAAAAATTATGAAATGTTTTCGGTCAAGCATTCAACCATTCGATTTTTTTTTTCACTTGCATTTAACTTATCAGAATTTTTAAAATTATTTTTGACCATATCCATTTCAAATCAGGCAGGTTTTACTTATATTTTTTGCCAATTTTTTGTTGAATTTGTACTATCATAAGGAAAATGCCCCTTTTGTGGTAGGTAAGTCATCCTTCTTGGTTGAAAATGAACATTTTTGTTGAAACCTCCACTTCCTTAAAAAAACTTTGTCTTTTTGGTTTGAAAATTCAACCATTTATTTTGTTTTTGTTAAAAAATCTTCCTTCTGGAATGAAAATTCATCTCCTTTTATAGGAAGTCTTATGAATTTTAAGTTTTTAACATTAAATTCGATACGGGATTAACATTCATCTTATTTACAAGAATTTTTGGACAGTCCTCATAATCATTTCAAGTTAAAAATATAAAAATATAAATCATTGATCATTTTTCAATCATTACTATCATTATTGGGAGCAGGTAGAGTAAATATAAATTCTGACTTTCGTTACTAGTAAAAAGGGAATTTAAGTCAGATATCAATTTTACAAATAACAGTTCTATTTCAGAAAAATATGTTTGAAGAAACTCGATTGTCTGAAAAATGATTCTACCTCATGTTGTTGTATTATTTGTTAATAATTAAAAAGCCAAAACAAAATTGGAAATTTCAGAAGAAATGCAACTTTTTAGCACTCATCTCTAATTGAAAAGTTAATATAAAGTTGAAAAATTCGGAAAGATCCGCGAATTTCTAACTTTATTCTAAGAAAAAATTGCTAAACGCAATAGTAAATTATTTGGAAAATCTATATAGGAATCTGGTTACCAGTAAAAAGACTTATTTTATGAATTATAACCCATTTTTATTTTTGAAAACTATAAATAAATCATGATAAGCGCCCAAAACTCGAAAACCCCAATTTTTCACTTGTAGATTTTCTTTGGGACCCTACAAAACATACTTGCGGGGATGATATTTAAAGTATAAATTTTGATTCGTATTCTATGGCTTAGTGTTCTGAGAAATACCAAGTTTCAACTCAGTTAACCTAATATTTACGATTCTGTATGAAATTTACAAAAAAGTCCTTTCTTCACATTGCATGTGGAACCTCAAAATATCATGTTTTCTCAAAGTCAAGAAATGCATTAATTTTTTTGAGGATTCAAAAAAAATTCTGGGCGATATTCATGAACATTCACGGAAAAAAACCGAAGTCAATGTATTTTTGGACCATCCTACTATACACGTGTATCCGTATGTATCTTTCCATTGCATCATAAAAGGCTTCATAAAAAAAAGATGCATCATAAAAGGCTCTTTCTTTAATTCATGTACTGCGTAATTGTGAAAAACAAATAATGGTCTCAAAAAGTTATGAGTAATAGACGCTTTACGTATTTATATGCAGTCTGATTCTAGAATCAAGAGGAAATGAACATCGCTTTTGGTATCCTACTATTAACCATAGCGCCTTTGCCTAATTCTGTTGGTAAATATAAAAACATAATATCTATAATGTGAAATGCATCTTCATTTGCAATATTTTCATTTTATTTTTGAAAGATATCCAATAAATACTGATAAGGAAACAGTATTGACAGAATCCGTATTAGAGAAGAGAAAAACGAAAATAGAAATAAAGAAATAATTATTGTCAAATCAAAAAAACTGAAATTTCCTTCATGCAGGAAAAAAATTCATACTTTGTGTCGTTCGTAACCGACGAGTTACGAACGTCGGATCCAACGAGTTCTACCGTACACTGGGCGAAGAATTCCCGTGTATTGTGGGTTTGCACCCCAACAGTTCGCGTGGGTACTTTTTTTTCGTCTCAAGCGAAGGTTTGGTGCGCTTGCCCTACTAAGACTGCTACCACCCCAAACATTCGGGTGCTCACCCGAAATAGCAGCGGCCGAAGTGGTGGGGCGCCCGCCTGGATAGTTGGGAAGCTTGCACATTCGCCGTTTGCGCAAGCGTCGAACGAGCAACGTCCAACGCGGTTGACAACTCGAATCTCCCAAATCATTCGCGGAAGCTCCCCAACTATTCGGGCGGACGCCCCACTACTTCGGCCGCTGCTATTTTGGGTGAGCACCCGAATGGTTGGGGTGATCGCACGTCTCAGTAGGGCAAGCGCACCAAACCTTCGTGTGAAACGAAAAAAAAAAGAAACCACTCGAACTATTGGGATGTAAAACCGAACTACACGGGAATTTTTCGCTCACTGTACTGCACTTATTGAATCCGAGAGCTCAACTGCTCTTTCTTCTTACAGAACTAAGTTCGACATGGGCCCAAATACCTCGTCCGAAAAGTGATAGAACTATTGTTATTCATTTTTATGGAGATATACATGGTGGTGTCCATCCACTGCAAACCAAAAATTATATACTAGTGAAGGATATAGAAGGGAAGAATTATGTTGGAATAACGCTCGGTGGTATTTTTCGCTCAATGGCATACGAAAACGGAGACAGGTATCAGATAGATATTGAGACTCATAAAAAACTCCCAATGCCAGCAGCATCAGAAAACCTTTGAATACTGCATTATCGTACTGGGCGCCCACTTGGCCGTGGCTACCGCCCAGCACATAATTCATATGGGCAACGTCGTCTGGAGCCACAACAGCGACTAATACTTGATCTCAAAGAATCAGTAAATAATATTTGAAATTATGAAATTCAATATCTTTCGCGAATCGATGTTGAAAAAAGACGACAGGATCGAGGTTGCAATTAGAATTATTTTATTCACATTGAAATAATTTCTTTTGTACTATGCAATCTCTAATAAACATCATTTCTCAAGATATTTGTGTTTCTTTATTTTTCAGCATCGATTTTTTTATCATATTTGTTACGCACCAGTAATGAATGCACGGACGTGTTCACGTATCTGGATTTTTATTTTCTCATATTAAAAATGTAAAAAAAATCATAATTCATCATTAAACGAATTTTCAATTGTTAACTTAAATTCTGTTGAACAATCAATCCAATATCAGTCCAAATCTTACTTCTACTCTAACATTGAAGCTCTCATGTTTCCTGAGGGAAAAACTACTTATCCTGGAGAACCTCTATATACAGAATTACTCTGGATTACCTAAGATTATTCTGGATTGCATAGGATTACTCTAAATTACATTAAATAATGTTGGATCACTCCGCTCAAGATAGACTTTTGCAAATTTCCACACAAAAAAAAATGATTTCTCACAAAATCATTAAATCTTCAACAAAATAAGTGGACTTTCAACCCAATAGTTTAATTTTCAATCAAGAAGATGAATTTTCTATCGAAAAGGATAAATCTTTTAAAAAATGCATGAGTTTCCATCAAACCAGTTGAATTTTCAAACAAAGGGATTGATTTTCAACTAAAATAATAAATCTTCAACTGGAATAGTTAAATTGTTTGTTTTAAAATAAAGTTTCAACCAGAGAGAACCATTTTTTGAACAAAATAATCAAACTCTCAACCACAGAGATGAATTTTCAAACAAAAGAGATGAATTCTGGACGAAAAATTTAGTAGCTGATATTTCAACCAGAATAGACACTTTTGAACAAAATTGTTCAATTTTCATCAAGCTTAATGTACCTTCAATCAAATAGTTTTATTTGAAGCGAAAAGCATAAATTTTTAACTCCAAAGAATGATTTTCCACCGGAAAAGACAAATTTTCAAGAATAGATTTGAATTTTAAACCAAAGAAATAAATTTAAAAAAAAAAAATTTGATTTTCAAAAAACCAGTTAAGTAT
The DNA here is from genome assembly GCA_932178445.1 of Andricus quercusramuli. Classification (NCBI taxonomy): domain Eukaryota; kingdom Metazoa; phylum Arthropoda; class Insecta; order Hymenoptera; family Cynipidae; genus Andricus; species Andricus quercusramuli. The sequence continues at coordinate 109,652 of CAKNXH010001604.1, forward strand.
TCAATCAAAGAGATGATCTTACAAGTAAGAATCTTAATTTTCTACAAAAACAATGAAAATTGAACATAATTCATGATTTTTCAACTGAGGAAACAATTATAATTTTCTGCAAATATTCTTTTATAGTCTGCTATTTTTTAACCAAAATTTTTTTATTTTAAACAAAAAAGATGAATTCCCAACGGAAGAAGTATTGTTTGATATTTTTCTTTAAGATCATTTTTATTTTAAACCCAACATAATTAAATTTATGTAAAAAAATACAAGTTTTTAACATAATACTTTAGTTCTTGACCAGAAAAAGAATAATTCCTAGCCTTTATAATTTACGTGTATAAAATGGAAGCTTTTATCACTTGAATTGAAAATTTAATTAAAAGCCGTTCAAACGCAAGATTTTAACATTTATAAATTGATCAGTAAAATATTAAAAAAAAAAAAAAAAAGAGAAATCCACCTGACCATTTTCAATGCTATGAATTAGAGAATCAATCAAAAAATTTATAAATTTAAAAAATTATATCATTTCAAGAAATGTTAAGCTAGTGACATTAATGTTTACACTAAAAAATTTCTTAAATCTTCTGAAATATTCTCTCAAGAATTTTTTTTTTATCATTTAAACATTTTTCAGGAATCTAATAGTAGTTTTATTATCATGGAACTCGAATTTTTCTACAATTAATAATAAATGAAATATCTTAGATTGAAAAAATACTTGTGCAGGATTTGGAATCGAATAAGGGTGTTTAATTATGAATCCATCAATTCCAAATTATTCAAGAAATTACCCTTCTGTATTTGAATGTATATTTTTATTAAATTTTGTACATTTTTTTACAAAAAAGTACAGGTTTTAACAAAAAAATTACAGTGGTAGAAATGTCGTACTTTCTTGTAAACATTTTTTCCACTAGGGGAGCATTAATTACATAAGGCGCGGAAAAGTTTATTTCGTGTACATGTAATTTTGAATTATTTTCGTGAAGGATGAAGGATATCGCAAATAGAGAAAAATTTGTTGAAAAGATTTTCTTCAAAACCCCTGACTTTTCCTTGCCCAAGAAAATCACCCTAAAAAAGTGTTTTTCCCCATGCATTTGACTTGGAAAATTTCGAGTGCCTGGAGACACCTGCTAAAATCGAAATTTCGAAAAGAAGTTGCTTTTTTTGGATTTGAAACCATATTCAGAGGCTCATTGCCCTGCAGCAGGAAAAAAATGTTTTCAATGCATTTTTGGACGAGCCTACTTCGTACGCTTTTTGGATCCTCAGATTATTTTTGATAAAAAGAGTTACGGTGTTAAAACGCCAATTGAAATCTTTTTCGGATAAAAATTTAACCATTTTTTTTAAATTTATGTTTTCAATTCAAAAATTCATCTGTTGCAGTAGATCACTGTTAAAAAATCATTCATTTGATGGAGATTCACATTTTTACTTTCAAATTCATCTCTTTGGTTGAAATTTCAACTATTTGATTGAAAACTGATCTTTTTCAGTTGACAATTCAACTGCATGTGTAAAAGTTGAATATGTGGCAAAAAATTGTACTAAAAAAAAATCAATGCTTTTCAAGAATTTTGAAAGATTTTTTAAAATTTTAGAAAAAAATGTATTGAGTTCAAAAGATATTTAGGAATTGAAGAAGATTTGAAGGGATTAAGAATATTTTAAAACTTGAAATTATTGATTTTTTTTTTTTTTGTAAAACGATACAGGGTATACAAAACGTCAAATAACCAATTTCAAATAAGTAATTCAAATATAATAACTACCGTATTCTAATGGTAAGTTATTACTTTTTTTGAATTCCTACTCAGATTTGTTATTCAAAGTTTGTTTTTTTTTAGCCATTTTATTCATCCGCGTTCCAAGGCTCAAACGACAAAATTTTGGTGCATATTGTTTACTCTAATGAGACGTGAGTTTCCCCGACCCATTCAGTATTTTCAAAAGTTCCTCGCTCCAGATCAGTATTATACTTTTTTCTTTGATTCTTTGATTTCGAAGATTAAAAAAATTTCATCGACCCATTCAGTTTTTAGCATCAAGAGAAAATGAACATCTTTTTTGGTATCCTGCTCTTCATCATAGCGGCTTTGCCTGATTTTATTGGTAAATATAATTCAAAAATATCAATAATTTCGATAATATTTTTTATTTCAGCAGTTTAAAATATTCAGTGTGCATCCAGAAATATTTTTTACTGTGGATTGATTTTGAATTAAATTTTTTAAATATCCGTCTCCTAACAAAGGATTTTCATTCTTTTGGAAAATTTCCTGTTCCATGTCAGGATTTTGGTTCTTTTCGAGAATTCCTTATATCAAATCGGAATTGTAATTCTTTTAGAAATTCTTCCGTTCGAGGGAAAAATTGTCTATTCTCATTCAGAATTATAATTCTTTAGACGAATTTCCGTTCCGGATCTCGATTCTAATTTCTTCCTGAAAATTTGATTTTCAAAGTCAAATTCAAGGACTTCAAAAGATATTTCACAAAGATTTCTGAAAATTTCAAACATTTTAGAAAGATTTTTAAGGTTGAAAAATGATTTTGAAAATCTCAACAGATTCTGTTGATTTCGAAGATTTCAGAAATATTGAGAAAATTTTATAAAGAATTTTAAAGATTTTGAGAAGATTTCAAAGTCTTTGCAAGGATTCTTCAATATTTCTGGAATCTCAAATATTTCACAACAATTTCAAAGATTTCACGAAGATTTCGAAGATCTTACCAAAATTTCGAAGATTTAAAAATTTTCAGAAATACTCAATATGTTTCAAAAGATTTCAAAAAGATTTCTGAAAATCTTAATGATTTCAGAAAGATTTGAAAGGTTCAAAAATTATTTCGAAAATTTTGAAAGATTCCATTGATTCCGTAGGTTTCGAAAATATTTTCATAGGAATGTTAAAAATTTGAAAAAGACTTCAATGATTTCAGAAAGATTTCAGAAGTACTTTATTAAAAAAACATTAAAAGATTTTAAAGTCTTCATAGGGATTTCGGCAATATTTCTGAAATTTCGAATATTTCTTAATGATTTCAAAGTTTCAAGAAAGATTTTAATGATTTAGAAAATAATTTGAAGATTCACAAATTTTTAGAAATATTTGATATATTTCAAAAGATTTCCAAAAATGTCACAGATTTCAAAGGTTGAAAAACTATTTCGAAAATTTTAAAAGATTCCATTGATTTAGAAGTTTTCAGAAACATTTTGAAATTTTTTTTTGAAGATTTTTGAAGATTTTGAGAAGATTTCAAAGTCTTTACAAGGATTGTGCAATCTTTATGAGATTTCAAATATTTTACAACGATTTAAAAGATTTCACAAAGATTTCGAACATTTTACAAAAATGTCCAAGATTTATAAATTTTCAGGAGTATCTAATATATTTCAAAAGATTTCACAGAAATTTTAGAAAACTTCAATGATTTCAGAAAGATTTCAAAAGGTTGAAAATGATTTCTAAAACTCCAAGAGATTCCATTGATTTTGAAAATTTCAGAAATATAAAAAAAAATATTGAAGATTTTAAAAAGACTCCAAAGATTTCAGAAAGATTTCAAAGGTTAAAAAATGATGTCAAAAACCTTAAAGGATTGAATTGGTTCAAAAGATTTCAGGAATATTTTTGAAAAGATAAAAAAAACCCTGTTCAAAATAAAAATCATAATACTTTTACAAAATTTCCTGTTTCAAGTCAAAATTATAATTCTTTTGCGAAATTCCCTATTCTAAGTCATATTTATAATTTTTCGAAAAAATTCCTTTTTTCGGATCTAAACTGAATTTTTTTGTTTTTGAAAATTACCTTTTTCAAATGAGAATTATAATTAATTTAGAAAAAATTCCCCTTTTTAAGTGAAAATTGTAATTCATTTGGAAAATTCTTATTTCCAAGACAGAATTGTATTATGATTCTTATCGAAAATTTCCTTTTCTAAGTCAGAACTATAATTCTCCTGGAGTCCTCCTTGTGAGGAATGTGAATCAGGTGAGAAGATATTTAGAATTTTCTAAACCATTTTAGAAGTAATTTGATACTTAAAAAGATAACAAATAATTTACAGGAAAATATAGATTTCAAAAAATTTCGAAATGAAGTTTCTTTAGGGAGTTTCAAAGTTTTCAACAATAAAAAAGTGTCAAGAATGTTTCTGGTCAAATTTAAAATGATTTTTCACTCTTGAAAATTGATTTCAAAAAAATATTCGAAAACAGTTCAAAAGAATAACAAAATTGTCAAAAAAGAATAAAAAAATTGCAAAAATTAATTACCTCTGAACATTAATAATGTATTATTATTGAACCCCCCTTTCAGAATGAATTATTTTTTTTCCTTTAAAAATATTTTTTTGAAGCCTTGTTCTTCAAAAATTTTGTTTTCACTTTTTCGAACTCAAATTTGATATAATTTTGTATATTTATCAGAAATAAGTATGTATACAGAGTTTCAAGTCAATTAAATATGCGGAATTATGTCAAAAATAAATTGCAATTATTGACTCAACTTACATACACACAAACATACATGCATACATACCCAGATAGAAAGTAACATGAAAGATTTTAATTTTTTTTAATTTTTGAAAGATTGAAAAAAATTGAAAACAAAATGTATTTTTTTTTTAGATTTCAAAAAAGAAATTTGAAGTGTTTCAGGAATGTTGAAAGCTTTTAAAGGGAAAGAAAAAATTTTCTAAAGTATCGTGAGAAATTTTGAAATTATTTTTTTCTGTAATCTAGAACGATTTTTCAACGTTTAGGAGAAATTCCAGCGATTTTAAAAGATGTTCAGAAATTTTCGAAGCTTTGAAGAAATTGAAAATATTTTTAAGCTTGAAACGATTTCTGAAAATTCATAATCTATTTTTCAATTTCTCCCAAACTTCTAGAAGTCCTGAATACCTTTTAAACTGATTTTAATTTCTCCTGAGATTTTTGAAAATCACATGACTTTTGATTCTAGAGCTTTTAAAAAACAGAATCAACTGAAAAAGTAACGATAGTTAACTTTTTTGCAAAAGTAACTAAAAAGAAGTTATATTTCGAAACGGTAACTGTAACTAGTTTCTCTAAAAAGTAGCGTACTAGGGTGGTCAGAAAATTCAACTTTCGACTTTTGGTTATCGCCACCCCCCCATTTTTTCTTTTTGGAATACGGATAATTTCGGAACGTACACCCTATATTGTTCAAACAATTAAATTCAATTGTTTTGAGAAAATTATAGTCATTTTTCTTCTTGAAATTGCTTCTCTTTTCTGTTTTATTTATATATTTTAGGAAAGATCTTCATGCAAATTATTTTCAATTCAGAGATTCCATTAATCTACGGGGGTCGTTTTAAGAAAAAAGGACTGTAATATACTGTGAGCAACTGAATTCAATTGTTTAAACAAATTATTATTTTTTGAACAATATGTTGTATACTTTCTAATATTTAAGGAAATACTGAATAATAAGGATATAATTATTTTGAAAAATTCAAATTGTTCAAAAAATAAAATAATATTTGGAACAAGAAGTACTACTCATTACATTCATCAGCCTACTTTATTCCAAGAGATAATCATTTTTCACTACTTACAGGAGGAAAAATATTGTCCAAATAAATAATAATTGTTTGAACAATTCAAGATTATTTAAAGAAATGCTCAAAAACTTTCCACTTATGGTGGGGGAACTTTTGTTTGTTAATTTTTTTCCCCTCTCTTGTCGATTGTCCAAAAATTTAACTCCCTCGTTTTTCATTTAATTTTTCGCGATTAAAATGGAAACCACGGGTTGAAATTTTTATGTCTTTTTTGAGTTAGCATATTTTAGTAATTGATTTTTCTTTACAGTTTGTGTCGTTTGTCCAAAAAATAAATTTTTTATTTTGAAATGTTGTTTTTTACGAATAAAACAAAAAGCACACATCCTTTCAAAAAATAATTCAGAACAAATCTGTAGCTCATTTGAGGGTGAACTACTTTCGTGTCATTATTTTTTATCGTAGGTTGTGTCGTTTGTCCAAAAACTTAATTTTTTTATTTTCGATGCTGTTATCTACGAAAAAAAAAAATGGAATTTTTTACTTCGCATTATTTTTAGTGCGATCAAAATTTGAATTCTCGATTTTCCAGAGAAATTGAAAAAGTTGTTTCGACAGTTTTGTAGGGTGTGCAGAAAGCAACGCTTTTCTTCTCGTGACTTTTTTCTATGTCGTGCGTTGTTTGGCTGAAAATGGTCATTTTCGTTTTTTTTTTTCATTCTCATTCTAATGAGAAGGTATTAGTTTTATGTAAAATTTGAGTTTTTCGGTTTTTTATCAAATCTCAACGTTTTGAGACCTCCTGAGTCAGAAAAAAACGATTTTTTGAAGGCTTCTGTCTGTATGTCTGTCTGTCCGTCTGTCTGTCCGTAGTATCGTGTATGCACGATAACAATCGAAAGATTGATCAGATTAGATTGTGCTTTGGCACACTTTTCTATGGCCAACAAAGAAAGAACGAGTTCGTTAACCAGTCGTTTTGGATGAAAATTAAAAAAGTTAGCACAATTCGAAATTTGTTGAGAACACTTTTTTTGAAGAATTGGAAATTCTTTGTACGGTTATTAGGTTCAGGGGGCTCAAAACGTGGACATTTGACAAAAACTGGGGGTGGTCAAAATTCACACAAATCTAATGCCTTCCCTGATGAGAATGTGATAATTAGTAACAAATTCGTAGCTCTTTTTTAGGCAAACAAATATTGTTGAATTTTTTTTGTAGACCTTTTTCGAACATAATTTTGGTCTATTCATCTTCCTCCGTATCTTGTATAGTTCGACCGCAAAAATGAATTCTTTATTTTTCATTATTTTTTGTGCGGAAAAAATGTGAATTTCCGATTCTCCGGGAAAATTCAAGAAGTTTTTATAATAATTTTATAGTGTGTTCTTGGAATCTTGTAAATGCTATACATCCGGTAATCTTTTTTCTATACAAAAAAGTCATGAAAAAATATATTTTTCGCTATTTTGAGTACTGCTCATAACCATACATAGAATATCCGAATCTGAAAAGAAGTGATCTCAAAATTTTTGAATAACTTTTTGAATTTGTTACCAAAATGGATGACTAACAAACATGGCATTTGGTCTTCTAACATAGCTTATATAAACTTTAAAATTCGACTTTTTTCCCATAACGCAATCAAAATTTTAACAATGAAAATTGTTTAAAGTTACAGAGAATGGTATAGGCCTCAGTTGAGCCTACTGAATACTTTTTTCTACATCAAGTTCTTTTACATTGAGTTTTTCTCAAGTTTTCTGTGTTAAACTATGCAGGAGAATATTTTTTATATCATATCAATCTTCCAACAGCACAATAAATGTCATTGTAGTACCTCTGAGTTTACTTATGATAATAATTCTTCTCGTTTTTTGTGGCAATTGAGATGTAAATTATAAAATATGAAATAATTACGCAAATGAAGAAGATAGTGAGTTGTATATAACACGAGTGCTCTATTAAATCATCAGTTTATTCAATCAGTAAAATGGACATCGTTTTTGGTAGTCTGCTCTTCACTTTGGCATTTTTGCCGAATACTTTTGGTAAATAGTTTAATGAATAATTTATTATTATAGCATTTAGCCAAATTCCTTTCAATATATAATATATAAAATTAGGTGAATTTATTAATTTCAGTAAGACATAGAGTCAGTAAACTCCGCCCACTTATGACTTACGATAAGCTGTACCCTCTTTCACGATAAGTCAAAATTTTTATCTTACAGAATCATCTCAAGGCGTAATTTTATAAGTATGGACTCATATTTCTCGTCAGGATAACAAAATCCTGTCTATATATTTCGTCTGTAGAAACCAAGTGCATTTTCTGAAGTATGGACCAACTTTATCATTAAATAAATTAGTTTCTGATGTTGGATTTTGCCGATTGCTGGTCAAATAATTTTCGGGAGAAACAAAAAAAATCTGCCTCAACACGGATCTGAACCGGGAACGCCACTGCTCTCGAGTGGAGCATTAACTAATTACGCCACCGGGGCTTCAGCAGATAATTTCTCGTTTCTCCTATATTCAAATAAGGACACAACTCTGCACATTTGTAATCTGTAAAATTTTTGTGAATATTTATAGTATAAATAAATTCACTGAATCTGAATATAATTGATCAATTGGTGTTATTTTGGTGACCACGGCTATTAATTAAACAATTTCTCTTGTTCAATCTTGCCGATTAATGGTCTAATAATTTCCTGGAGAAACGATACAAAATCTGCCTCGGCCCGAATTTGAACCGGGAACGCCACTGTTCTCGAGTGGAGCGTTAACTAATTACGCCACCGAGGCTTCAGCAGATAGATTTGAGTGATTATTTCTAATCTGAATAAATTCACCGAATCTGAATATAATCCTGTAATTTGTGTCTCATAATTTTACGTAATTTCGATGATCATAAATTTCGATAATACTTATAGCAAAAAACCTCATATCTTGAAAACCAGTTACAATTCCAAGAAATATACTAACATTCCTTGGAATACTTTTAAATCTTTCAGATTCATTAAAATCTTAAACAAATTTGAAATCCCTTAGAAATACTTTGAAATATTTGAACATCTCTGCAAATCTTCATAATCTTTTAAAATCTGTGAATTCCTGTGTATACATTCTTCTTATAATGCACCTAAAATCCGATAAAGTTCCTAAAAAATTCTCAAAATTATATAAAAATCTTGGAAATACTTGGCACCTTTTATTGAAAAATTACTTACTTTAACTTTAACTAATATACTATAATTTTGGATAAATGAGTTTCCCTAAAGACTCGGCTGAACTCAGAAGGTGATTTTCTACAGTTTTCCTCTCCCCTGGCCAAAAAACTAGTCAAAAGCAAGTACTTCTAATATAGTCGGATGCAGCCGCATATTATCACTGTTTGTGATTTAATTCATACAATGATTCAAAGCCCACATTTGTAAATGAAAATTTTTTACATGCTTATACCCAGTGCATTGAACTCGTCTGGCGGCATATACCGGGTATCACAGAAGTCCCGAGTCAACTGAATACTTCCATATGTAAGATATTTTTCAGGGAGGTCAAGGTCATTCTTGAAGTAAATTTCAACGAAGAATCCCAACGGTGCCTTTCATTCTAATCTCGACGATGATCTTCAAGGTTTTTTCAAGGTCAACTTTCTTCTAAGTCGATACCCTCTTTTTTACATCAACAATCGATAGAGCGGGAACTTTTACGTTCAAATATGCACCCAGGCCATGCATAGGTACATTGTAATCTTAAAAAAGGGTTCCGAATAGGAATAATTGACCTTGAAATGACCTTGAAGGTTATCGTCAAGGTCGTGATTGAGGTAACTACTAAATGCACCTCGTAAAAGTTAGTAACTTTGCTCGTTAGGAAAAAAAAATTGAAAAGCTTCTATTCTCAGACGTATGCAGACCTTGATTGAGTTTAAATGACCTTAAAGTGACCTTCAGGATTACAATGTACCCACGTATGACCCAGGTACATATCTGAACGTCAAATTTCTCGCTCGATTGATTGCTGATGTGAAAAAATGGTTTCCGTCTTTTAAAAATGTTGACTTTGTAAAAACCTTAAAGGTCATCCTCAAGATGAAAAACAAAGGTCAGCATTGAATTCCTTGTTGAAAGTTACTTCAAGAATGATCTTGACCTCAGCTGGGTTTTGGAATAAAAATACGTAGTACCAGCCTGGTACCAGCCTATCAAGACAATAAAGATGAAAAGTTAATATTTTGATTTGAACATTCAGATGATACTTAAAGCTATCGATTTAAATTGAATCTTTTGTTTGCAGTGTTATAAATCAGTAAGCATAAGTGGTCAGTACATTCCGAATCTTCCCTATATTCATTTTACTTTCAAATTTGTTCGAATGAAAATATTTTGGTTTCTTCTTACAGGAATAAATCCAGAATCACCCAACATAATTCCTTCACAAGGTGATAAAACAGCTGATATTCATTTCTACGGAGATGATCATAACAATCTTCAACCATTAAAATCCGTCAACTATCGACTAGTGAGAGATAATCTGTCCTACATTGGGATGAATGTCAGTGGTATTCTTCGTCCAGTGTTTGATAGAGAGGGGTACATGGTTACAGTTAGCGCAAGTGACATGAAAAACCATCTGATGCTACCAGAAATAGCTGAAAAATATCGTTTCGTCCTCCCGCCGTGGCAGTTAGAGCTTCAAAAAGCTAATGCTGAAGCCGGGAAACAACAGGCTGATGCTCAATCTTCTGATTCAGCCAGGCAGCTACAAGCTAATGCTGAACCTTTTACTCCAGCGAAACAGTGGCTGAGACAACCCAATCCTAATTGGCAGTGGCAAAAAAAAGCTAATTCTCAATCTTTGACTTCAGCCAGACAGAGGCAAAGACAACCTAATGCCTTTTTTTCCAGTGCAGCCAGGCAGCGGCAGCAACAAGGTAATACTGAATCTTCTGCTTTAGCCAGTCATAGAAAAATATTTAATTTGAGCAATTAAACTTAAAAAGTCTCCACAAACATTAAAGATATTGAACCGTGAATAAATCGCTTGAAGTTTTTATTCCTCACTTTTGATATTTAACAAAAAAGAATGACATTTCGATCAGAAAAACTTAACTTTTGAATCAAAAAGACGAATTTTCAATCAAGAAGATTAATGTTCTACTAGATAAACGTTTATTTTCCAGCCTGCTGGCCTTAAAAAATTGACTTGCTTACACTTCCATTTTTACAGAATTTTCTTAAAACTAACCCTTAAAGACTAACATCCATCCATTCCTCATCTCTAAGTCGCACGCTTTTATCTCCTTGCCTTCCTCGCTTCGCTTCTCCTCGCCTCGCACGCATGTCCCTACTTTTTCGCATTGCCTCGCTTGCCAACCTCTGTTTTCGCTCTAATACCTACTACTTATCTACTATTTACAATATTTACATGTTACTTATATCTACTTTCTCTCCTATTCACAATATTTCCGTCTCCATTCCTCTTCCTCCTTCCTTCTCTTCATCTCCATCTTACCCAACGCTCCCTTTACCCATGCTACTGCCCTTTTTTCCCCCTTTTCATGCAACAGTGCCTCCATGCCTATCTCACTTCTTTCCACCTCCACGCACTCCTCCAACCAGTGCTCCACTCTTGCATCCCCCTTTTCACACAGTTCACATATCCTCTTCTCCCGAGGGAGGCAGAACCTATTGAAACCCTCCATACACGCACACCTCATCCTTGCTATAAGTTCCTGACTTCCTTTCTCTCCTTTCACACATAAATATTGCGCTCTTGTCCTTGGCATAATCCACACATAGTTTCCGTTAAAGCTTGACTCTCTTATTCTCTCTTCCCCCTCTGTCTTCTCTCTCTCTCCACGCCATTTTTCTTAAACTAGTCATAAACCTTTCTTCCTTCCTCGTGCATCCTTCTCACTTCATCCATCTGCAGTCAATTCATTCTAAAATACCTTTTCCTCTCTGCCTCCATCTTCCCACCCCCTCTTCTGTTCTCCTGCTCCCACCAACACTCCCTAACTAGAACACTCCCTGCTAGAATCCCTACACTCGTTTTCCCCGTCTCCCTCCTGACAGTATACTTAGGCGTGTTCCTTGCCAACCCCAGGGTCCAGTTTACATACCTCTCCTGCGTTCTATTTACCTCTTCACTTTCCTTCCACCCCCACACCTCCACTCCATACAATAGCACACTCATCACTAGCGAATCAAACAGCTTCATTCTCCGTCCAAAATCATCTGCGAATAGCTTTCTTCCCAACCCCCACACCTGCCTCATCACCACATTTGCTCTCTTCACTCTCTTTCTTTTATGTGACCATCCACTCCCCCATTCCTCCGAAACACGAAGCCCAAGTTCACAAACTTTTTCACTTCCTGCACCTCCTTTCCCTTTTACTTACACTCTCCTCCCTTATCCCCCCCCCCTCCTTTTCTGAACACCATAACCTTGGACTTTTCCGCATTCAACTCTAACCCCTTCTTATCCCGGTATCTTCTCAACCACTTCATCATCTCCTTCAAGGCCTCCTCGCTATTTGTCAGCAACACTATGTCATCTGCATACGCTTGTGACCAAATTTTAACCCCTCCTATCCTGACTCCTCCTACCACCCCAGCCTCCAGCTTACTTTCCATATCCGCAATTAAAATCGCAAACAGCGTTGGGCTCAGAGGACACCCCTGCCTTAACCCCCTATCCATCCAGAATCCCTCCGAAATCCCCTCCCCTCCTCTTACCTTATCTTTGGTCTCTTCATATATCTCCCTTACCCTCTCAATTAGGCCTTTTTCTACTCCTCTATCCTCCATCGCCTCCCACAACCTCCCCCTATCCACCGACGGAAACGCGCCTTTGAGATCCACAAAAAACGCGTACACTCTCTTCCCCTTCTTCGCTAATTCTCTATCCACCACGTGCTGCAGAACGTAGATATTGTCGATAGTACTCCTACCCGCCCTAAATCTCGCCTGCGTCTCCGGCAATATTCTTTTTCCCTCGACATCCTTGCGCAGTCTCTCTGCCACCACCATCGCGTATGCTTTATACGCCGTATTTATTAGCATGATCCCTCTATAATTTTCCTGCCTATCTCTATCTCCTTTCTTATACAGTGGCACTATTAACCCTTCTCTCCACCCTCCTGGGATTCCCTCGCCCCTCCATACTTTCTTCACTACCTCCTTCAGCCTCTCCCTAACCTCTTGTGTACTGAACAGCCATGCTTCGTGCTCCACCCCATCCAACCCTGCTGCTTTTGACCTTTTCAACTTCCTTATCTGCTTCTCTATCTCTTCGCCATTCAACTCCTCCATCTCTGCCTCCCCCGTTCTTCTACTTCCCCCATCCGTCTTCCTTGAATCTGAGCCCTGGAATGATTCTATAAAAAATTCCCTCCATTCCTCACTTCATATCTTCTCACTGCCCCCCACCCTCCGCTTCCTGAACCTATTTATTATCTTCACGACCTCCCCCTCTGTCTTAAAATTTGCTAACTCCTCTTCCAGCTCTTTCTCCTTTTCCTGTTCTTTCTTCTTACACATCACTCCAAACCCCTTCCTCATTTCTTCGTACTCCTCCCTCCTCGCATTACCCTCTTTCCACTCCTTGTACTTCCTCTTCACCTTCCTTTTCATCTTTTTAAATTCCCTATCCCACCACGGCTTCACCATTCCTTTCTTCTTCTTTCTAAATACCTTCTTTTGCACACACCCTTTCACCTTCTCTTTCAGATCCTCCCATATGATTAATGTTCTACTAAAAAGGACGAATTGTCTACGAAACTGTTTAATTTTCAACAAAATAGTTGAATTTTGTACCAAATTAATGAATTTTTATGCCAAAAAGTATGATTTTCTACAAAACAGGTGAATTAATAGTACAAAAATATACATACAAATCTTCTTCTAAAATAGTGAACTCTTTACAAAGTAGTTCAATTTTCGGAAAAATAATAGAATTTCTCACCACATTGTTAAATTTTTAAGTCAAAAATACGAATTTTCTACCCAACAGTTAAATTTGAGAAAAATGTTAGTTGGCAACCGAAACGGAATGATTTGTAACAAGCAGTGGCATTTTTATCTTTAAAAAATGATTTTTCCACAAAACGGATTGAATTTTTCAACCACAGAAGAAAAAAAAAACGAAAAAGTTGAATTTTTCAACAAAGAAATAACTTTTTGAACACAATGATTATTCTTCAACTACAAGAATTAATTTTTCACCGAGTGATTGTACTGTCGACCAAATAGTTGAATTTTCTACCGAATGATTGGATCGTTGAACTAGAAATATGAATTTTCTTCAGAAAAGTTGAATATTCAAACCCAGTAATTTAAATTTTTGAGAAAAAGCATGAATTCATCCTGAATTCAACAAAATAGTTTGATTGTCAACAAATCAAATGAATTTTCAATGACAATTATGAATCTTCAAATAAAAAAATGAACTTTTAAAAAAGTAATGCAACTTCTGACATTTGTATTTTTAACCAAAAAAGACAAAAATGTCAATCAATCGAATTGTTGAATATTCAAGCCAAGAAGACGAATTTTCAACAAAATAGTTGAATTTCAAACCGAAAAAGTTTTAAGTTACAAAGAAACTGATTTAAAGTTTTTAAACAAAATAATTAAACTTCGAACCAAATAATAAAATTATAATGTAAAAAATATCATTTCGCAACCATGAATTCAATAGTAGAGTAGATGCAAACTAATTTTTCGAACTGAAAAATTAGGTATTTAGTTGAAGAATCAGCTTTTTTGAATAATCTTTTTTTGGTTGCAAATTGAATTTACTACCTAACAGTTGAATTTTCTATGAAATTGTTCAACTTTCCAGCCAAAAAGACGAGTTTTCTATAAAAAACTTGAGTTTTTTAAAACTAAATATGGATTTTCCATAAAAAAAGGTTTATGATCAATAAAACAGTAAATTTTTTAAACAAATAGTTGAATTTTTAGCTAAAAACTTAATTTTTAACCAAAAAACGATTACTCAACGAGGAATTTCATTTTTCCACCAAATACCTCATTTTTTTGTTTGAAAAACTAAATTTTCATTTTAAAAAGCTAATCCACAGTAGCTGAATCTTCCACACAGAGAAACAATTAATTTTCAACAGCAATCGTGGATCTTTACAAAAAAAATGAATTTTTAACGAAGAAAAAAAAAAGATCAATTTTCCGCCAAACAGTAGAATTTTAAAACCCAAAATATTAATTTTCTACACAAGGAGATGAATTTTGAGAAAAAAAATCGATAAAGAGCTTAAATTATCCAACATGTCATTTTTCTGATGTTATCATTCATTTTGAATGATATAATCTAATTAGTAACTCAAACAGCTTGAATGAGTCATTTTGAAGGATCTGAACAGTAACTTTGATTAATTCAATATGCTGACAATATGCTTGATTAACTCAATAAGTCAAATTTCGACTGTTTTAAATTCATATTCTACGGAATGATGATGTTGGAATGATTCTTTTTCAATTGATAGACAATTTTTTCTCACATGGTGGGCTGGCCTCTTTGAGTAGGTAGCTTTTGAGAAGAAATATTTTTTAATTTGTTATAATGTTCACCTTATTACTCAGGTAGTTCAATTTATACATTTCCAACAGGCAACATATGTGAAATAATGTAAATTGAAACTTGATATACAAGCGAGTTTAAATGACAGCACGTCTGTGCGAAATGAAAATTGATTGTACATGTAATAATTCAGTCATAAGCCCATGATCGTAGCCAACCTACATTACCTGATGCAATTTCATTTTATAATTACTTATTCTGGTATTTTCTTATCTGGCTTGAATTTCACATTTCAATTGCTTTACTTCACTTACAGATGACATTTTGCAATTTTTTTTTAACTTTTTGGAAATATTTTTTATAAGGTTTGAAGCAATCAAAACCCTTTTAAAATTAAAAAAGTTTTCCGAACATTTATAAAATATAGTTTTTTATTTCTGCCTTACTTCTCAGGGTGCTAACTATCTTTTAAAATAATTTCATGTCAATATTTTCACGTTATATTTCCAATTTGATAAGTCAGTATTATCTCTGCAAGGGTTCAGGAAAAACTTCTTGGATCAAGATAGATTCAAGCATGCTAATTCAATGCAGAATTATTGAACTGTAGGTCATTTTTCAAATATCCTTCACCCAATGACTCAGTGTCTGCAATGATATGTCTTGGTGAAGTTGTATAGTACAGAGAAACAAAATTAAGATTCAAATACCGACACATGACATAATTGCTTGTCTGGATAATATGGTAAACGTAAAATCGGTTGCGCTAATTGCGACTCAAAGTTACAACCTGATCTGCAATATCAATCTCAATTGATGTCTGAGACTTTTTCAATGTTAATGAAATTCATAGAAGCAATGTTTTATATTCTATGACTTTATAAAAGCTAGGAGCGTGATCAGTTTTTCAGACAAATCTTGAAAATTTCTAGTCTTCATCAGACGGTTCGAAATGGACATTATTTAGAACCACTTGCGGATTTCAGGTGTTGTTGTACCTGGATCAAGTTAGTCCTAATCTATAAATTTCTCCGGGAATCCTTTGCATGCTCTCATCGCTTATAAGGACGTTTAGAGTTGCGTAAGAAAAATGTCGGTCATTTCTTGAAAGCCAGATTATAGTTTTTCATCCCTAAATTTCCAATAGAAGCCACAGATATTTTAAGCGAAGTTTCTGGAATGTCTATTCCTCTCAAGGCCTGCCGGTCATGCTTCTGGCTCACAGAATAAAATGTCTTCAAATTGGATGTGATTCTGTCTTACAAGAAAGTAGATTACTTTTTGGCTCAAAACAAATTGATTCTTGGATCAGCATTTGTTGAAAAACAGGATGCCTCCCATTTTCTGAATGTAACAGATGGCCGTTGTATCATCTATTCTCAATAGATCACCACAAGAATTTGAATATCTAGTAAAACGGTGAAGGTCAAAGATAGCAGTTTTTAACTCTGAGGCATTATTATTGAGGTCTAGCTTATCTTGGTTCAAAATCTGTGAAATACTTAGAGCCACAGACAGCACATCAACTAGTAAGGGTGATGATTTGATGATGATTTGATGATTTGATGATCACTAATCTGTGATGATTTAGATCAGAAATTCGATGCTTCCTAAAGATATAAACCCAAACATTATATTATTTTCTCACCCTAATAGGTCGTTCTTATATAATCTCAACATGATCTGAGCATAAAAGTTCCCATTGCTATGAAAGAGTACACGATTCTTTTGTCTGTCGAAATCTTTGATATAACCAACTGTAAAATAAAGCAGGGCAACATGATTCAGTGACAGCGAAGTATCGGATTTTTTATTTTGTCAATTTTGGAAATTTTTATAATGATTAAGACACCTAGTATTCTTGATATAAGAAGCTTTATAACCCTTCCGGGAGAGTCAAAGCTATAACCCAAAAATTAATAAGTGTCACTTGGAGCAGGATATTTAGGTTTTTGGTAGTCATCGAGGCTTGGCCTTTACAAGTTCTAACTATTTTAAATTGCGATCAACCAGCTTTGCAAATTTGGCATTTTTGACAAGACAAATTTTTTTCAAGATCATTTTTGACAAAACAAAAACTCAACTAACTACTAGTAGCTGAAGCTTCTTCATAGCGGGGTTTGTTATTAACCAAAACCAGACTTTTTCTCATGACTGTTTCTTCTTAAAACAAGTTTGACAGCATACTAGATGAATCAAATATAGATTGCAGAACAGAGGTACTGTCAGCACCTTCATTATTTTCAGGGTTAGATGTATTCCAAATGGTATTAAACGCATTTTCTGAGACTGCTATGCATACGGATTGCTTTCATTGTCTCAAGACGACTGACTCATCCCTAGAATAAGTACTATTCAGTAACCATTGCAATTTTACATCTGATTTTGACAGGACAAAGAATTTAAAATTTCGCGAAAGAGAATATTTTTCAATCAATTCTGATTTGTCTTCAGGAGGCAAGCCGAGCTGTTCCATTTTCTTCCAGTGGAGTTTAAAATCCTAGTAAGTTCGTGGAGCTCGCGTCTTATCTTCAGTTAAGCGCTTTCCGCTTAGTTTTTTAACGCTTGGTGTGATAACCTTACCAGTAGAGAAATCGATATTTGCAGGAGCACTTGTGCAAGGAACTGGATCTGTAGTCAGTCCAGGATCTACACAAACTATATTCACAATAATGCCTATAGTATTTATTTTGCATTGTCAGACTGCTACTCAGGAAATACTGTGCTCCTATTCCTACCATCGGAAAAGTGAAAATCTGCTCCGCTGGTAAGATCCTAAATCAATTCATGATGAAGAAGGACCTTCATCAAGGCAATAAGAAAAAATAAATATTCTTTTCTAGAAAAACAAAAAGGTATTTTACAGATTGTTTGAAGATCATCTAATATGAAGTTCTTTTTGGGTTAAGGCCATTGGTTCAGCAGCATATGAAATTCTTATTATGCTAGAATCATCGGTCCATCATCATGTAGAATTCTTTTTAGATAAGAAGAATTTTAGATATTTTAGATAAGAATATTTCAAGTAAAAATTCATTAGTTTCTATTTCTTCTTACAGTCAGCAGTTCACTGTCCCCCCATCCACAGAATGATAAAGATATTGGTATTGATTTCTATGAAGATGATCAGGGTAATCTTCAACCATTAGCAACTGAAAATTACCAACTAGTGAAAGATAATGTATACTATATTGGTGTAAAGATAAGTGGTATTCTTCGACCAATGTTTGATAAGCAGAACCACATGGTTATGATCAACCCATTTAGCCATAAAAAACTTCTAATGGCACCAAAAATAGCTAAAAAATATCGTTTCAACATTCCGAAATGGCAGCTGAAGCTTCCTCAAGCTAACGCTGAATCTTCCAATTACGATAGAGACTTAGAAAATGAAGGTCGAATGTCCACTTTTTGGCTATGGCAGCGACAAAGTGACCCTCAATCTTCGGCTGCAGCCAAGCAGCGGCAGCTACATGCTATTGTTCAATCTTCTACTCTAGCAGGACAACCTCAAATACAAGTTGGCAATCAATATGATCCTTTAGCTTTGCAGTCGCAGCGACAAGCTAATTCTCTATCTTCTACTTCAGCTAGACAGTGGCAGCCCAAAGCTAATGCTCTATCTTCTAATTCAGCGGAACAACCTCAGATACATGCTAACACTCAGTATCATGCTTCAGCTATGCAGTGGCAACAAAAATCTAATACTGAATCTTCTGCTTCGCTCAAGGAGCCTCAGATACAAGATAATGTCAAATATTCTACTTTAGTCAAACAGTGGCAGCAACAAGATAATGGTAAATCTTCCTCTTCCGTCAGACAGCCTCAGAAATGAGCTAATGATAAATCTTCTGCTTCAGATAATTATATTTCACATGTTTAGTTCTATCGATAACAATGATAAATGAATTGAAATTCGGAAAATTTTTCATTTGTAACTGTTCTGTAACGGTTATTGTAACTGCTTTCATTCGTAACTGTTGAAGAGTACTGATAAATATTTTCAAATTTTTAAGACCAACACAATAGAATTTAAGATAACTTTCCATTTGTTTAAAAGCTTTTGAACGCTTAAATTCGAGCTTAAATTAGATTTTAGTCATTTTACACCGCAATCAGAAAAGCTGATGATGAATCGAAGTCAGATTGAAGGATATTTTGGACTTTTGGAAGATTGAAATACGTAAAAAATGATACATTTTATAAAATCCTTCAAAATTTTAAATTATTTCAAATCAGTACAAAGTTCCTAAGATCTCAAAATATCTTCTAAACTGAATTAATTTTTTCGTGAATTTCGAAAAATCTTTTCAAATTAAAAACAAGTTTCCAAATCTTTCAGATTCGTTTTCGGATATATTGAAAATGCTTTAGAATATCTCTGTATATCTTCATAAAATCAATCTTTCAAAATCAAAAATCTTTTCAAATTATTCCAGGAATCATAAGGAGATTCATTTATTATGATAACCTTTCAAAATCCTTGAAGAAGCTTTAAAATATTATTTATTTCAATTCAACTTTGTTATATATTTTGTTCGTTACAATGACGTAGCACAATGAATAAACGATTTGTGTTTTTTGATTCCCTGCTCATTGATTCAATACTATATGAAGTTCAGCTAAACAGTTATTTGCGGAAAAAAATTTAGTGAAGAACGTGACTTCTTTCTTATTTCGAGTGAGAATTTTTAAAATAAAATGATTTGATTACCGTGAAAAAAAACCTTTTCTTTCAGTTGTTACCAAAGATAAGATAGAAATCAATAAAGTCATATCAAATTGAAAAAAGATTTTCCCTGATAAGAAAACATTTTTTGGATTCAATCAAATCTTTTTGATTTCAAGAAATTTGTTTTCACTGACAATATGAATATGATAAATATGATAAATATATTTTATTGATTCAGAGAAATTAGTTTGAACCAAAGAACTTTTTCCAGTACAGCTTATACGATCCAGAGAAAATGAACATCGTTTTTGGTATCCTGCTCTTCATCATAGCGGCTCTCACTGATCATGTTCTTAAATATAATAATGTGATAATAAAATATCTGTTATTTCGAATGAATTTTTATTTGCACTTTTTTCATTTTCTATTTGAAATATTTCAAATGACCACTGTTAAGAGCTCAGAGTTAATGTGAGTAGTAAAATAAGACTGAATTTTTTTATGGTATATTTGCCTTTTCATTGTGTTAAATTGTCTGAGGGTATCAGAGTCTTAAATAATAAGAATTTTTTATTATCTCACGTAACGATAAAATGCAACTGTCTTCTCTACAGAAATTGAAAAATTAATTATTGGGCATAATAAACGAGATAGTGACCCTTATATTTGACGATTACTCTGATAAAACGTCAGTTTCCTCAAGCATTAAAATGAATACCGTTTTTGGTAGTCTGCTTCTCACCTCAGCATTTTTGCCGATATCTTTTGGTAAAAATATTAATATATTATTATGTAAGGAAAAGTCGAGAATAGACAGCTTGAGTATATACCGGATTATAAAATTTGGATGTCTTTGAAGATTTCAAAATAAGAAAAACTTGCCAAAACAGCTCTCTATCTTACCTCTAACACTGTTTTAATTAAAAAATTTTTAATATCATAATCCTTAAAAAATTAAGATAAATATTTTTGATATCCTAATGAATGAAGAAATATAAATTTTGTTGAACGTAGGAAAACTGATGAAATTTGAAAATTTTGACGGGAGAAAACAATCCGTTTGCCTTTTAACACCAACTGATGTATGAGCATTTCAATACGCACGAATTTTAGCGTGCAACTGGAAGCTAGTATTTATTTGATGTTCAAAATTTTTCAATTAAAAAAATTTATATTTCATCTTGTAGGAGTCAATCCACCGCCACCCGATACATTCCGTCAACCAGGTAAGAAAGCTATTGACATTGCTTTCTATGGAGATGAACATGGTAATCTTCAACCATTAGAATCTGTACAATATCGACTGGTGAAAGGTGGACTCTCCTACGTTGGAGTGAATATCAGTGGTATTCTTCGTCCAATGTTTGACCGGCAGGGACACATGGTTACAGTTGGTGTTAATAACCATCAAAATAGTATGATGCTACCAGAGGCAGCTAAAAAATATCGTTTCGTCCTACCGTCGTGGAATCTGGAACATCTAAATGCTCTAGCTAATTCCAGGAGAAAAAAGGATAAGTCTGTATCTTCCACTCCAGCCAAACAGCCAGGATCTAATGCTCAATCTCCCACTTCAGCCGGAAAGCTCCAGAGAAAACCTAATTCTGTTTGGCAGGAGCGTCAGTCACCAGCTAATGCTCAACCCTTTGCTCTACCCAGACAGACTCAAATACAAGATACTGCTAAATCTTCCACTTCAGGTGAACAGCTACAGAAAAAACCTTCTTTTATTTGGCAGAAGCGTCAGCAACAAGCTAATGCTGAACCTTTCGCTCTAGCCGAACTGGGTCAGGTACAAGGAAATGCTAAAGGTTCCACTTCAGCTGAACAGCTTCAGAGATAACTTCATTCTGTTTGTCAGCAGCGTCAGACATAAGCTAATGCTGAACCTTTTGCTTTAGCTGAACTGGCTCAGATATAAGGAAATTTTAACTTTTCCACTCCTGCCGGACAGCACCAGAGACAACCTAATTGTGTTTTTCAGCAGCCTCAGCCACAAGCTAATGCTAAACCTTTAGATCTAGTCGGACAGGCTCAGATACAAGCTAATGCCAAAGCATCTACTTCAGTGAAACAGCCAGAGAAATGAACTCAATTTAAGTAAAGAAATGTAAATTTATCTAATAGTTAAAAAGTACATTGCACTATTTTCAAATAATATTTTAAAAATATTGTTTCATTCATCTTTCCATTTTTGTTTATGAAATTTTTATTTTTATTGTAAAATCTTCCAGGTGTTTCTTTCGACATTTTTCAAAATCTTCGAAAATCCACATTTTCTTTGACATTTTTTGGAACCTTCTTCAGATTAGAATCATTTCCAAATAATTTGAAATCTTCCAAAACTTGTGAATATCTTCAAAAATGTTTTGAAATTTATCTAATTGAGAAAATTTAAGGAAGTGGAAGACAAATCTTTCAACCTTCAGAATCCTTTCAATATGCTCAATAGGTTTTCTTATTTTCGCAATCTTGTAAATTTAAAATTTGTACCCAGTATTTAGAATTCTGCTTAAGATTTGAATTATTCTCCAACCTTATCCATACTTTAAAAATTTCTTAATATCATTTTAAATATTTCTAAGTTTTCCTTAGCAGTGTAAACGCTTCGTGAATTTAGATATTCTAAGTTTTCTCCATGATTTTATTTATATTATCTCTCTGAAGTTTACAAAAAGTTCAGAAATTTATACTGTGACGCTTTTGTTGCAAAATCTTCAAATTTTCGCCTTTTTTGAATGTATATTTTCTTAAAACTTTGATATAGCAAACAATTGGGATGAACAAATAAAAAATGTTTGCAGTTTTGTGTAAAAGAAAAATCGTTCTTAACATTTAATTGTTCCATGCTATTTAGACCTAAGATCTGATTTTTTCTACGTAAAGCTGCCAAAATTTTGAATGATTTTATCTTAATTTTTGATGAGCATTAACATTGTGATATTTGATTAAATTTTGTAAAAGGTATATTATAACTGCTAATGACAATGGCTATTGTTAGTTTTTAAATTATTATTGTAAATGCATGTCATCCGTACAATGATATGAAGCAGTTTCAGCAGAAGAAAATTTTTATTTACGTAGAATAACACTATTTATTCGCGTGTAAAAATTTTTTGAGTAAAAATGTGATTTCTTTCAGATTTTGAGTGAAAATTTCTGAAATAAATAAATGGAGAATTCAAAATATCGGTGCTGAATGCTTTTCAGGATATTATTTGAGGTGCATTGTAGTTTTATCAAGAATATTTGGAGCTACGGAAAACATTTCAGCTTTGAAAATGTTTCATCCATCGATTAGATGCAAATAAAACAAAATTGTTGCACAATCAATAACATGTATTGATTGTCGCGAAAGAAGACGTGAAAACTAACAATTTAACCAGGGTATAATTTGTTTCTTAGTTATAAGAATAACTTTGTTAACAAAAATGTAACTACAGTTGGGGGCGTTAGAACCGTTTCCGGTGGATTTTATCAAGTGGTAAAAAATATTTTGAAAATTGTTTTTTCAATACGAAGACAAGGGTGAGCTAAATATTTAACGGGAATCAGAAACAAAGTTAGCTGTTACACGCTGAAATGAATTCGAAGGCAGCAGCATCCAAAAGCACATCACTTTTTTGCAATAAAACATCCAACAAAGCACTTCAATTGCGAAGCACACACTTTTGCGTATAGCGCACAATGCGCATAATGCAGTTTCATAACCAGAAATAAGAAAATGTTATCTAATAAAGAATTATAAATTTTATAAATATATTTTATAAATATTAGATTAGCTGTCCACGGAAAAGACAGTTTTCCCGATCCTCACGTTAACACTTGACTGTTTGAGATTACAAAACTCTGCAGTGGGACTCCGATGCTTGAAGTCGATCGGACCTTCCTTACTACCATATGAGATAGAAATCATACTTTCCCTCTCTCTCCCTGTCTATCCAATACTTCTTCCTCTTCCTTGTTTCGTTTTTCAAATCGTTGAGCATATTGAGTAGCTACGACAGCGTCACCAATTCAGAAGAAATTTAAATTTCAATTAACAATTAACGAGAAATCTTATAGAGAATAATTAATTTTTCTCAGTCGGCTTGAGGCATCGAAGCCCAACTGCTGGTCGACGCAAGCTCAATATCGGAAACACTAAATCAAGGATCGCGGAATTCAATATCGACTGTAGTAAAAGAACTAGTTACTTTTCATCATTCGTTGAATACATGATTAAACTGTTTTATTTATTACATTCTAACTCTTAACCATCAATTACTATTGACCTAAATTTCTCCAATTGTTATATAGATTTCCGTTTTAGAGTTTGTTCTACGGCGATACCACGCTGAAAACACCAGTTCTCGTAAGATCACTGAAGTTAAGCAATGTTGGGCGCGGTTAGTACTTGAATGGGTGACCGTTCGGGAATACTGCGTGCTGTTGGTCCGTGGTAGATGTGGTGAGCCCACACTAGTAGCAATAGTAATAAATAATCCACCTAGAAACACTACCCTAATCGGGTAGTGTCACGCCTACCCCGAAAAGGAAATGGCTCAAATGGTATAGAATATGTAGCTATTTTCTGTTATATACACCTTTGTTGATTAATTTATTTGTGTACTCTCATGAAACGTTAGTCTTCATGACTTGATCGCAGTCAGAAAAATAACTAAAAATAAGATTAGAATGAATTGAGACATTTTAAATCAATATAATATTCTTCATATTATATTTATATTTCCACTGTGTAAGAAATATGTAGGCTTTCAGAGGTGTGAATTATTAGACTTAAGATTTCTTTTACGTTATCATGAAATACAAATCTCTGTCTTCAAAAATTCAGAAATAATTGGTCATAATCAAGGTGGTATTGACTCTTACGCATATAATATGAATATTCTGGAGAAACGGCAGTTTACTCAAGCAGTAAAATGAACATCGTTTTTGGTAGTCTGCTCTTCACCCTAGCTTTTTTTCCAAAATCTTATGGTAAATATATTATTATACAAATATATGATGTGTGTGCCTCGTTGTGATCTTGTCTGACTATTTTTAATGTTCAATTTGTAGTTTGACACAAAAACACATTTGACAAATTTTAGGGTACGCCAGATTGCAAAATTTTAATGACTTTAGAGATTTCAAAAGATAAAAAAATTTCCATCCACATCACGCTGACACATATATTATCAACAATAAAGTCTTTTGAAGTGTTTTATTTGTGATTGTACAAAGTGTGAATGATGAAATATCAAAACTCTTCTTGTTATTTAATTTGGTACAATCAGATGAGAAATTGTGACCCCTGGTTAAAATTTACGGTCATTTACGTTTTTTTCCGAGGAGAACAAAATTCCTGGTCTTATCCTGGTTAGAAAGACACCCTGTTTTTCTATTTTCATCAAGTATTCTTCTTTTAATGTGAAGCATATAACAGTTTTTATTTAAGCCTGGGTTGGTCTTATGAAAATATATTTCTTCGCCAGATTTTGGTCGGGATACCCGTAGTTAGATGATCCAAAACTGGTCGGCAGAAGACCAGGAACCAGTCGGGATATTGTTCTGTAGAAATTTCACATTTTTCAAGAGATCAACCAATGCATCGATCAATTTAATTTCTATAATCAGTTTAAAACCCTCACTTAGTGCAAAGATGTTTATTATTATAAATTAAAATCTAGTGTTTTGCATTCATTCTTCACGATGAGCCTTAGAAGGCAAATCATGTTACCATTTTATCCTGTCCGGTATTGAATCCGGACTCCGACCAGTTCATCATGACACTTTCAGCTGAATCCCAGCCAGTTTTCAGCCGCATCCCTATTTCAGTTTCTATGCAGGTATTCTGAAATTTTGTCTTCCAGATTGTTCATCTGCAAATATGGCACTAATTATAACGAATGGTATGTCAATGTGGATTGAAGTGTTGTTCTTTTTGTTATCAGCAGTTAAAAATATTTATAATGACGAAGCTTCATTTTTAATACCACTATGCTGGAAATCTCACTCTTATCTGGATATTATTCAGGCATAATTCAAATTAAAAATCTTCACACATCAGAATAATTATTTATTCTAATGGACATCCGAAAGATTGCGATTCTCTATTTTATGATATTCAAAATTGTTCAAATTAGGACATTTATATTCCTTCTTGCAGGAGTGAATCCACCGCACCCCAATACACCCCGTTCACGAGAACAGGAAAATATTGCCATTGCTTATTATGGAGACGATCATGGTAATCTTCAACCATTAGAACATGTAAATTATCAATTAGTGAAACATAAAAGGTCCTACATTGGAGTAACTGTTGGTGGTATTCTTCGTCCGATGTTTGATCGGCAAGGAAATATGGTTACCGTTAGCCTAATTAACCACCAAAATAATGCAGTGCAACCAGAAAAGGCTAGAAAATATGGTTTCATCTTACCGTCGTGGAATCTAGAGCATCTTGAAGATTTAGCTATTGCCAAGAGAGAAAAAGCCAAGGCTGAATCTTCTGCATCAGCCAGACAGCTACAAGCTAATGCTCAACCTTTTTATCCAGCCGCAGAGCCACAGACACAAGCTAATGTTCAATCTTGCACTTCAACCGGACAGCTCCAAAGACATCCTAATTCTGATTGGCCGCAGCATCAGCCTCAATCTAATGCTCAACATTCCACTCCAGCCGGACAGGCTCAGATACTAGCTAATGCTAAATCTTCTACTTCAGCCAAACAGACATAGACATATATTTAATTCGTGGAGAACAATGTAAATTTATCCATTATTGAAAAGTTCATGGCTCTGTATTCGATTAATATCTCGAACTATTTTTCTCATTCTCACATTTATATTTATCAAAGTTTTATTGTCAATGTCTGCAAATTAAAGATCCTTGAATTTGAACGTCAATAATAGCACATGATATATCCACGTTGGCTCACAGCCCTCCCGGTTTCTCCCATGTAGACTTTGTCACAAGAACAAGGGATTTTATATACTCCCGGATCACTAAAAGGTGCTTTAGGGTTGCTTAAAAGTTGTCCTATTTTCGCAGGTGGTTTAAATATAGATTGGATGTTGTTTTTTTAGCATTCTTCCTATTTGTTAATTGTTCTGTATTACGATTCTGGTAACATTTTGTAGTTTCTTTTGTAAGTTATCTTTATCTGTTATGGAGACAGCTCTGTATACAAGGAAGTTGATGACCGATGGCTTTTGAGATAGGGGGTGGTGGGAGGAGGCATGACAGTATCTGTATGTGTGGTTTTCTGTGAACATCATGTCCTAATGTGTTATCAGATCTTTTGTAAACTAGTACGTCCGAAAAAAGCAATTTACCGTTTTGTTCAATGTCCATGGTGAACGTAATATTGGGATGTAACTGATTGATAAAATTGAAGAACTTGTGTAGTTCATCAAGGCCATGACTCCAGATGACAAAAGTTTCGTCAGCGTAACGTCACAAAAATTCCGGTTCAAGCTTGGATTTGTTAAAGACTTCAGTTTCCAGATTTTCCATAAAGATTTTGGCTATTACAGGTGATAATAGAGATGTTATTGCCGCTCCTGAGGTTTGTTCGTAGAGCGGTACATTTTTCCCAAGTCGGGGATGATACTAGGACTTATGCTAAATCTGTTGGCACCATACTTGTATCTTGATACCAAACAAAGAATGGCATATTTCATGTTGGACGGAAAATTATATCACGTACTCATATGCACTAGAAGCTTCAATTTAAAAAAAAAGGCGGTGTTGAAAAAGTAGACCTAATTTAATATCGACAAGGAGATAGAAGGGGTATTTATTTTTATCACAAAGATTCAAAATTATTCAAGAAGATAGGATCTTCATCTTTTTACTCATATTAGCAAGGTTTTTTTGTCCCTGACAATGTCTTCCTCGTAGTCAGCGGCTGAGTTTTCTTCTTCTCTGATTGGTCGTATTTTGTTGCATTCCATAGGATCTCAATTCAATTTCAGGGTTGCGTTCTTTGAAGTTGATGGTCTTCAAATCAATATAAGTAATATTCTGAAATGATCGGATATATCCAAGTGAATTTGTTTCGGAAAATGGTGAATCAACATAGAGCTTCTCCAATATTTTAAATTCAACGTGCTAGCTACCCAACATCCTGCACCCAATATAGTTGGCATACATGAACATTAATCTCTCAATACCTGCTTGGGGCAATCAAAGATTCAGAACATTCATTCTGAACATAGTGAGGCAGCCTTCTAAGATTTAGAAAAATGATAAATTTCACGCCTGGTGAAGAAGTCAAATGCATCCAAGACACCAGCAAATGGACAAATGGCATTCAAAAATTTCATAGGTAAGACTTAAGGTATATTCGTAGGCATCAACGGTAGAAGAGGATGAAAATGGCGGGAACATTCAAGATGACAACGAGTAAAAAGGCATTTGAAGTTTCTCAACTTCAAAGTTCTTGATGGATCAGGCTGGATAACGGGTTTGTTGTCAAATGAGGGAAAAGACAGGTGAAATTAATTCTCAAAAACAAAACATTCGGAATCATGAATCATCTTCCGCTGTAGAAGAAGGTCGCAATTTTTCTTGAATCTTCATCATAGAATGCTTTTTTTCTGAATGATGAACTGTAATTTTCTTTTCTTTTCATAAATTATTTCTAAAACAAGCTAGAAATAATGTGCTATGGGTAGATAGATCAATATTATTTAATCCCAATTGCTGCCTAATTAAGATTTTTCGAGAAGTAATTTATTGTGGTTGTCTTGAGTTTGACACAACAACAGAATATCAGTATCATAAACTATGAAGATGTCTCAACCATAAATAAAATTCTTCACTTCAGTTGTGTTTTATCAGTAAGTGATGTAATCTTCGGGCATCGATAAAAAACTTATATTATTTTCGTCGATGTGTTGTACTAAGATTACGATTATAATTGTACATAAAAGTATATTTATGATGCATACAGAAGGTATTAGATTCAGCGGAATTTCTCAAATTATATTTATTTTTCCATTTCGTAACACTAGGTTAACGTCTTTAGAGGTGTAAATTATATGATTCATGTATGTCACGTGAAAATAGAAAATGAAAAA
Source organism: Andricus quercusramuli (assembly GCA_932178445.1). Classification (NCBI taxonomy): domain Eukaryota; kingdom Metazoa; phylum Arthropoda; class Insecta; order Hymenoptera; family Cynipidae; genus Andricus; species Andricus quercusramuli. The sequence goes on from CAKNXH010001604.1 coordinate 138,492, forward strand.
TCTGTTTAATAAATATGGGGATTGACTGCGAATAACGAACGAGATAGTAACAAGTATAGAATTCGATTATTATAATAAAACGTGATTTTACTTAATCAGAAAAATGATCATCATTTTTTGTGGCCTGTTGTTCACCCTCGCATTTTTGCCTGATTCTTTTGGTAAATATGATAATAGAATATATATAACTTCGATTTTGTTTTTCATTAATATAGCTGACTTTCAGGTCCGTCAAATAAGTTCTAATTCTGAAGGGTTTCTTATTTTTTTGCTTAAATTAAAACTGATTTAATAGTATTCGATGAAGAATTTAATCCTTTGTTTGAAAATGTAATTACTTGGTTAAAAGATTTAATTATTTTTGTAGAAAATTCAACTAATTGATTATTGAAAATTCATATTCGCGGGTCGAAAATTTAACTATTTTGTTAAAAATTGAAGATTCATCATTCTATTTCAAATTATTTCCTTGATTAAAACCTGAATTTTCAAATTAGAATTTGATAATTCTAGTCGAAAATTCATCTCTTTGGTTGAAAATTCTAGTATTTAGCTAAGATTTTTATCGTATGGAAGAAAATTTTATTATTTGGTTCGAAATTTAATTAGTTAATTAGAAAGTTATACCTTTCGGTTGAAAATTCAACTAATTGGTAAAAAATTGAGAAATAATTCGATAGTTAAACATTTTAGGGGTATCCTTTTTTTTCGACTAAACAGTTTTTTTTCGTTGTAAAATCAATTCTCACGTTCAAAACTCATCTTTTGGATTCAAAAATTCATCCGCTCTAGTAGAAATTCAATCTTATTTTGTTGAAAAGTAGTCTGTTTTGGTCCAAGATAGAATTATTTTGTTAAAAATGGATCTCTTTTTGGTTGATATCGACTGTTTTTGATGCCAATTTAAGTACCTTGTTATTAGACATTCAATTTTCTTATTGAAGATTCATCATTTTAGTTGAAAATGTATTTCTTTTATCGAAACTTTAATTTCTTCGTAAAAAAATAATTTTCGTGGTTGAAAATGCATGTATCTCGTTGAAAAGTTGTCTACTTTGGTACAAAATTAATCTTCTTGTTGAAAAATTGATCTTCTGGTTTTAAGATTTATCTTTTTGGTTGGAAGCTGAAGTGTACGTTGAAAATTCAATCTTTTAGTTAAAAATACATCATTTTATTTAAAATTATATCTTCAAATGGGAATGAACCGACTCTGTTTAATATATTATTATTTGGTAGAAAATTGAATTGTTTTGTTATAAAGTAATTTTGTTGAGATGAAAATGCAATTATCTTGGTGAAAATTCTACAAATTTGTCGAAAACTTGTATATGTGGGTCGAAAATTCAACTTTTTTTGAAACCTTGTTTTTTTGTGTTCAAAATCAAGAAATGTTATCGATATTCTTCTCCATCTCAAATTTGAAAATCATCTCTTTTGGTAGGAATTAATTATTTTCTGGTTGAAAATTCAACCGTGTCGTTAAAACTCTTTCAGTTGATTTCTAATGTTTTTTTTCAGAATTACTATCCTTTCTCATTGTGAATTTACCTACTTTGTTGGAAAATGAACTTCTTTCTTGAAAATTCAGTTTTTTTTTCCTGAAAATTCATTTTTTTTTTTTTTTTAAATTTTAACTTCTTCGTGAAAATTAATTTTGGTAATCGAAAATTAATCTTCTTTGTTGGAAATTCAGTTTTCTTCTCGTTCAAGAATAATTTTTCATTCTGCTGGATATTAATGTTTTAATTAAAGATTGATCTTTTTTAGGTGAAAATTAACTATTTGGTTGAAAATTCATGTATTTCGTTGAAAATTGGTCTCTTTTTGCACAAAATTACTCTTTCTGTTTAGAAATTGATTGTATGGTTTGAAAATTCAACGTTCCGGTTAAGAGCTGAAATTTGTGTTGAAAATTAAATCTTTTGGTGGAAAATACAAGGTTTTATTTCAAATTATCTCTTAAAATGAATAGAACTACATTGTTGAAAATACGGGTTTCTTGCTTGAAAATTAGTTTTTCTCTTGCAAATTTCACTATTCCAGTTGAAAATCCAACTCTTTGGTTGGAAATTCAAGAATTTGGCTAAACATTTCATCATTTTGATGAAAATGTTATTACCTGGTTGAAGATCAAATAAGGTTGTTAGAAAGTAATTCTTTTTGGTTGAAAATTCAATAATTTGGCTAGAAAATTCAACTAATTGGTTGAAAATTCATATTTATGTAATCATAAAATCAGATTGTTATTCATATAAGTTTATTTAAAAATTGAAGTGGGAAATTTATTATGAATAGAGAAGGTATTAGAATCGGCACATTATTTTTACGATATTTATCTTTCCATTTCGTAACACTATTTTTCGCCTTTGAAGGTGTGAATTATAAGATTTATATAAGTTACCTGACAATAGGTTATACTAGTATACAATAGGATTACTCTAAAAAACGTTAGTTCACATATATTATTAAAAATGCGTTTCTTTTTTTCTGAGAAGAAAGTCATTAAATAAAAAAATATCTATTTCGTTTTTGTTCGAAAATTGATATTTTTATTTGATACGTGATCTTTTGTAGCTAAAAATTTACGTGTTCGGTTAAAAATTCATTTTTGTTGTTGAAAGTTCGTCTTTTTCATAAAAAATTAATTTTTGGGGTTGAAAATTCATATTCTCAAAAATGCAACTGTTTAGTTTTTAATTAATCTGTTTTCGATGAGGATTTAACTATTTTGTTGAATCGTCTATTTTTCTTGACAGTGGAACAGTTTGATAAATAATTAAACTTTTTGTTTGAAAATTGAATTTTTTGGTTCAATTATTTATTGGAAAATGAAACGACTTCTATGAATAAATTTATTAATTTGGGTGAAAATTAACTTTATTGTTGAAATATAATATTAATGGTTGGAAATTCAACTTTTTTGTGAATAATAATTCTTGTTTGTGGCTTTAAAATTCGATAGGTATGTTGAAAATGTATGTATTTTGTTGAAAAATGATCCTCTTTTGTAGAAGACTATCTTCTTGGGCGAAAATTCTTCTTTGTGACTGAGGATTCATTTTTCCTTTTTTAGTTGAAAATGTATTCTGTACAAGATAAAAATTCCATTATTTGATCAAAAATTCGCCTGTTTTTGTGGAATTCAACTGTTTCAAAACTTCGTCTTTTTTTGTTGAGAAATAACTTTCGAATTACGAAGTTCACGATTTCATTTTTCTGCAATGAAATATTTTTTTCAGTAAAAAACTCAACTATTTGATTTGGGATTCATCTTTCTTGATTTTCTTCTATTCTGTTGATAATTCAACTATTTTGTTATAAATTCATTTTTTGTTCTTCAAATTCAAATGGTTGAAATTTTGTCTTTTGTTAGAAAATTCATCACTTATTGTAAAAAGGAGACCTTTCTTGGTTGAAAATAAAAATTTTCGTCAAGAAGTAAACTTCTTGGGTTAGAAACCTCTTCTGAAAAAATCGAATTTTTATCTGGAAAATTCATCTTTGATAGTTCAAAAGGCATTTGTTTAAAATGAACTTTTTGTTGTAAAGCCAACTTCTCGGGCCGAAACATCAACTGTCTCATAGAAGATTCAATTTTTTTCTTGAAAATTTGACGCTTTTGGGATTGAATAACAATTGAAATTTAACATTTTCGTTGAAAATTATTTTTATTAGTTATTTTTCAAAACTGATTTTTTTGTTTGCAAAAGTATTCCATTTTTTGTTGTAAATTTATCCTTAAGAAGATGAAAATGTCATTATTTGGTTGAAAATTCTTTTTTTTTCGGGTTAATTGAACTGGTTGAAATTTCTTTTTTTTTCTGTTGAAAATTGCCTGCGTAAATTAAAAACTTAACATTTCCAATCTTGGCTATAAAAACATACTTTTTAGTTAAAATTTCAAGTATTTAGTTCAAAATTCGAAATTCTTGAATATGAATTTATTAAACGCCAACCAAAACCGGTTTCATTTTTAACCAAATAGATAAGTTTTCAAAAGTAACAGACAAATTTTGTAGAAGATATTTCAAGTTCTATGAAAACAGTTGAATTTTTTATCAGAAAAGAGTAATTTAAGAACATATTTGAATTTTCAACTGAATAGTTAAATTTTCAACTAAGTGGCTGAATTTTCAACCTACAAAGATGAATTTTCAATCAAAAAGAAGAATTTTTTACTAAAACAAAAATTTTTTACAAAATATGTGAATTGTCGAACATATGATTAATTTTCAAATATGAAATATAAGTTTTTGAATCCAAAAAAATTACGTCTCGACAAAAAGAAACAAACGATTTAAAAAAAAGATGAATTTTCTACCAAGGAAGACAAATCTTTAACAAGAAAGCCAATTATTGAATTTTCAACTGAAATTATAAATCTTCAACCAGAAAAAAAATTTCACAACCTAGATTCAGTTGAAACCAAGGCGTTCATTTTCCAAATAAGGAAGATGAATTTGGACCAAAAAATATAATAGTTCATACTTCATCGAAAAAAAATCTCAATTAAAAAATAAAATCAGTTTGATTCAACGGAAAATGAAGAATGAAAAAAAAATCGTTGAATCCTCACTCAAACAGATTATTCATTAACTAAACAGTTGTCAATAAAATACAGGCTGTTCAATAGAAAACATGAATTTTAAACAAAAAAGATTAATTTTGTATCAAAAATATTAATTTTTAACAAGACACATGAACTTTAAACTACATAGTTAAATATTCAACTAAAAGACATAGATTTTGAAATAAAACTGAAATGGTAAAATTTTCAGTGAAAAAAAATTAGCTTCTTATCTAAACAAATAATATTTTGTAACGAAATAAGTCACTTTTCAACTGAGGAATGAAATTGATGACTTGAGTGAAGATTTTTCACCTAAAACATGAATTTGAAGAAAGTAATTTAAATTTCTACCAGAAGAGATGAATTTAAGAACAAAACGACGAATCTTCAATAATACATTTGAATTTCCAAATAAATAGATCAGTTTTTCATCTAAAAAAATATTAACAGAACTAATGAGTATGAAAAAAATTGATAACGAATGTCTGGTTTGTGTAAGTATATTTTTTTTATTGTTGTGTAGGCTAGTTTATCAATAAGAACGCTTAAGTAGCCGGCACTTCACAGCTCTCCCCTATAATTATTTTATATGCGAAATTATTCAAATTAAGTCATTTTTCTTTTTTCTTGCAGGAATAAATCCATCCCCGCCCAATGCATCACGTCCACAAGATGTTAAAAATATTGATATTACTTTCTATGGAGATAAAGATAATAATCTTAGACCATTAAAATCCGTACAATATCAACTAGTGAGAGATTTACGGTTCTACGTTGGAGTGAATATCGGTGGTATTCTTCATCCAATGTTTGATTATCAGGGGAACATGGTTATAGTGCGCGTGACGGACCACGAAACCATTCAAATGCCACCAGCAATAGCTGAAAAATATCGCTTCACCATACCGCCCTGGCAAATGGAGCTTTTAGAAGCTTTTCGTTTAGGCAGGAGACAAAATTATGAAGCCCAACAACGTTCTACTTCAGCCAGCCAGTCCCAGATAAAAACTAATAATGAGTCCACCAGTTCATACAAGCAGCGACAGCAAGAAAATCAAGCTCGATATTATGAAGCAGTCAAGCAGCAACGAGCTAAATCTTAAGGTTTCACTTCACGGCCTCAGATACAAGCTCATGTTTAATCTTCTGCTTCAGCCAGACATCTTCCAAAGGCAGCTAATTCTCAATTTTCTACTTTAGGAAGACAGCTTTAGATACGAGCTGCTTCTCAATCTTCTACTTCAGCCAGACATCTTCCGAAGGAAGCTAATTCTCGATTTTCTGCTTCAGGAAGACAGCTTTAGATATGAGCCACTTCTCAATCTTCTACTTAGCCAGAAATCTTCCTAAGGAAGCTAATTCTTAATTTTCTACTGTAGGAGGACAGCTTTAGATACGAGCTACGTCTCAGTCTTCTACTGCAAGCAGACATCTTCCGAAAGAAGCTGATTCTCAATTTTCTACTGCAGGAAGACAGCTTTAGATACGAGCTTCTTCTCAATCTTCTACTTCAGCCAGACATCTTCCGATAAAATCTAATTCTCAATCTTCTACTTCAACCAGACAGTGTTAGCACCAAGCATCATTTCAATGTTCAGTCTAATGCTCCAGCCAGACAGTGATAGCACCAAGCTAATGCTCACTATTGTATTCCAGCCAGACATTCTTGAAGACGACCTAATACTAAATACTCCAGTTCAGCCAGTTAGCTACAAGCTCATTCTCAATCTTCCGCTCCAGTTAGACAGCATCAAAATACAAGCTAATTCTTAATATCTCACTCCTGCCGGGCATTGCAACATCAAAATAATGCTGAATCTTCTACTTCAGCCAGACAGTGGCAACAAAAATAATTCTTATTCATCTATTTCAACAAAGCAGTGGCAGCCAAAATTTGATATTTAGTCTTCCGCTGCAGACAGGCACTATTACCAACAAGATGATGCTCAATTATCTACTTGATCTAGACAGTGCTAGCAAGAAGCTAATTCTCAATCATCTACTGCAGCCAGACAGCCTGAGATACAGGCTAGCACTCAATATTCTACTTCATCCATATTGCCTCAGATGCTCATCCTCAATCTTGTGCTTCAGTCAGGCTGCCGGATATACGTACTTCACTTAATTCCAGGAAAATGTACATTTAAAATAGAATATCGTTCGCTATCTGAAATCACATCAGACCGTTCAAATTATGATTATTGATTAGGATCTAAATGTATTCTAAGCTATCACATTTTTTTCACACTATGAGGTTGGTTCGCAGAGAAGCTCTTTCTTTTTCATTCGTTTTATTTAATTTGTTCGTTTTATTTATCGAATATTAAAAGAAAATGAGTGTGACTGGGCAATAATAATGTTTAATTGATAACATGTTACACTCTGCGAAATCATAAAAGTGAAAAAAATAAAAGTCTTTGAAGTTGTGTAACAAAATGAAATTAATAATTGGAAACATATATATTTATGAAATAAATACACTTGACGTTTGACTCACTATATATTTTTTTAGCTAATAAGTTTGGCATTTTTGTGACTTAAAATACACGCAAGCGTTAAACCATTGAACGTTTCATACTTCTGATATTACTTCCAGTGAACAATATTAGATCATCAAAATCTATCACAATTACAATTTTTGTATCGCGAACAGTAGTAGAGTCTTAGCCCTTCTTACATTATTATAAAAAAGTACAAATAAACAATTTTCATTTCTTTCTTCATAATAAAGGGTTTCATATTTAAAGCAATAAAAATTCAGTAGATTCCGTAAGTTCTTTGAAATATGAGTTAAATTGCCCAATATAGTTTAATGAAAAATTTATCTCGTGGATATATAACAGTGCAATTAACATAAATCTTTGCTTTTTCTCCTTATTCAGAGGCATAAATTATTGAATGTATGTATTTTGAAATATGGTCTGTATCCATTAGATATAAATATTTGTCTTTCAAATGTGAAAAATACTAAAGGTAATAAAGGAGATAGTGATTAATATACATGCTCTGATGAAGCCTAATCAGTTTCTTCCAGAAAACATGAACATTATTTTTGGAACTCTGCTCTTGAACTTAGCTTTTTGGCCAGATTCTCTTGGTAAATATAATAGAATCTATGATTTCAAGTTTATGTATTTTCAAATACAGTAGTAGGTCAAAAGTTCTTATATCTTACAGTTTCGCAAAAATTGTTAATATTAACATTTTTCCATTTTCCGGTAAATTTTGAGTGCTAGGCCTGAACATTTTTCTTCGTGATATTTCAAAAAAATGATATCGAGTGATTGTGATCAGATTAAATTTTTCTTTCCAGCCTAATCTATGAAACCAATTGACACCATTTGAGGAGAAGTGTGTATGGCAACATATTGTTGATATATATTGCAATAATTACAGATATCTTAAATAGTTTTCAAACTTTTACGATTCATGCAATCTCCGAACATCCACTATTTACATTAAATATGTGATATTTCCAAAAATGATTAAAATATCGAAAAATGTTACAGCACATATCAAGAGAATGTTGCGGCAGAATTTTTATCAGAACTAGGTGTCAATCGGTTTGATAGATTAGGCTGTAGATTGCGGCGACGAGAACAGATGAAAAATGTTATTTTTTTCTGCAATATTTTTTTTCTTAATCTCACAGTTTCGTGGGGATTTATATGAAATCACATATAATCATCATTCGAATATACATGATTATTTGCAAAGAAGGCTACTTTGTAGCTTCTTACGATAATGATCGATCTATTTTTTGAAACGGTTCATAAGGGACATAAAATGAAACTTCTCAGTGCTAGACTGTTCTTAATTTCCAATTCGATTTTTTTCGACACACGCTAATTTACGTTTTTTCAACAAAAAAAATCTTTTTCTTTGAAATAGCCATACTTCAAGCATAGAAATAAATTAATGCATAATTCTTTTTGCAGGAATAAATCCAACGTCGGCCGATAGATCCCGCCCACAAAATGCTCAATCTTTCGATATTCATTTCTATGCAGATGATCATGGCAACCTACAATCATTAGAATCCAAAAATTACCTGCTAGTAAAAGATGATACGTACTACATAGGTGTGAAGATCAATGGTATTCTTCGTCCAATGTTTGATTTTCAGGGACAAATGGTTGTAGTACAATCAGATACTAACAGACATCTTCTAATGCCACCAAAAGTAGCTCAACAATATGGTTTCACCATCCCGCTGTGGCAGCAGCAGCTCGAGAAACGTTCTTCTGAACGTCCGTTCTTTGGCAGGCCCTGGCATTTACATTCTGATTCAGAAAGGCTCTTCAGTCCACCAGCTAAACCTCAACATATTACTTCAGCTAGACCGTCTCAGCATTCAGATAATGCTCAATCTTCTAACTCAGACAAGCAATGGCGTCCACAAGCTCAATCTTCACATCTGACTTCAGCTAGACCGAGGCACCATCAAGATGATGCTCAACCTTCTACTTCAGCCAGGCAGTGGCGCCAACAAGCTCAACCTCAACATCTTACTTCAGCTACACCGTGGCAACATTCAGATAATGCTCAATCTTCTAATTCAGCCGAGCAGTGGCGTCCACAAGGTCAATCTCAACCTCTAACCTCAGCTAGACCGTGGCAGCATCAAGATAATGCTCAGTCTTCTAATTCAGCCAGGCCGCGGCGTCCACAAGCTCAACATCAACATCTTATTCCAGCGAGGCCGTGGCTGTATCAAGATACTGCTGAATCTTCTAGTGCAAAAAAGCAGTGGCAGAACCAAGATAATTTTCAAACTTCTACTTCAACCAGGCAGTGGCAGCAACAAACTAATACTAAACCTTCTTCTCCAGCCAGACAGTGGCAGCAACAAAATAATGCTCAGTCTTCTACGTCAGCCAAGCAGCAAGAAGCTAAATCTCAACCTTCTGCTTCATCCAAGAAGCCACTGATACAAGATTGATTCTCAATCTTCAACGTCAGCCAGACAAAGACGGACACAGACTTATTTTAAGAGAGAACAAATGTAAAGTTCTAAAATAAAATATTGTTTGTGGTCGGACTAAAACGTTTCTTATCGTTTTAAGTCAGGAATAGGGTTTTTAAACAAATCTCATCAGACTTTCAATGCAATGTTGAATTTTCAACAGTCTTAGGATGAAAATTTCCTTCTTCACCAAAAATTGGTACATTTGATAGGAAATTATCAGATTTCAAACAAAATTATAAATTTGAAGAACTTTTCGTAGACTTAAGCTAGTGTTTTTTTGGGTTATGTTATCATTTCACTCCTGTTATTTGTACTTTCAGTACAAGAAAGTCATTTGTACGATTGTCGGTTATGCTATTTATTTCCAGCAAAAATCGTCATAGATTTCGGATCAGATTTTCAATTTAAATCAATCACAAAAATTCAGAGAGAATGTAAAGTTTTCCCGACCTACGTTCGGAATTTCTCTAGCCCTATGCGGCATCTACAGAAGATTCTAAATTCTTATGATCCTGAAATGTCGCAAGTCATCTTACACCGAAGCAACTTTGTGTAGTGAGAATTCTATTTCCTTCAACTTTTGATGCAGCAACACCGAATAGAGTATACTTCTAGAAAATTGTGAAAATTAAGAATTCCCCATGCGCCATCTACATGCGATTCTAAAGTATTGGTCGGTAAATTCGAAACCTTCATTATCAAACATGGCAATACTCTATGTCATTACCGACTGAGAGTAATCTAGTTCCATTCATTACCAGCCCAACGTAATCTATGTTTCCGCTTTACCTACTGAAGCTAATCTTGATTCCTAGCCTATCATCGGTCGGTATGTAGGTTCCTACTAGACGTTCGGTTGATGTTGGTCAATCAGGGAAAATTTTCATTTTTTCTGCGCAAAAATTTCGTTAAAAAATAGAACATTTCCATCAATGTTTCTCGGAAAAGCATTCTTTTCCACCTCATATGTACCGCAATATCTCATCAATATGATTTATGTACAGACGATTTTGAACCAACATGCATAAACAAGATAGCGACTAGTATATATATATACTAGTACTCACATAAAACATCAGCTCACTTGATAAAGTCTCTAATATCTGGAGAAAATGAACATCGTTTTTTATGGTCTTCTTTCCACCTGATCATCTTTTTCGAACTCTTTTGGTGAGTAAAATAATGTAATCTCTATAATTTTATATTCATTGATAACCAGACTTTTTTGCAGACCCAAAGAAAATTGGCAAATGACAATTTTGAATGTTTCAAGACCCAATCATTCCTTCTCTGAAATTTCTAACAAATTTTCTTGTCAGCGTTCGTTACCCTTAATCTTTCCTTCATATTCTTCCCATATATCCTCTCTCCATGTACGCAAACTCGTAAATCCACAAACAGCAGAAACCAACGTATCCATTAAAAGTGGCTGCCTCAGCTAACTAAGCTGGTGGCGTTCCAGCATCCAATAAAATTGGCTACAGCAACCGGCTTACGGGTCGTACTATCCAATCATTTCTCTGAATGTGCCCCTTATCATACTTTTATCCCGCAATCATCTCTCACCTCTTTATAATTCGCTTCTCTTATCTCTCTTCTCCACATCTTCATAGTTTACTTCAGTCCCATCTCATGTATATGTATTCCTAAAGAACATCGCATGTTCCTCTTCTCATCACGCTCATTCAGGATGGGTGGTGGAGGCAAATGGAAGTTTAAATGGAGACTAGATGTCCCCGTTCCAGTGTGAATTTTATCCAGATAATCCTTCACGACTCTCAAGGATTGTCTGCTATCTTAAGCAGACGTTTGACAGCTGAACAAATGGCTTTTGACTTTTGTTAATACAAGAACCTTGGACATACAAGTAAGAGGCTCAAGTAACAAGAGGAGACCAGTCATTTATGACAGCTTCGTAGAGACACCCAGGGCAGCACTTTGTATCAGATGCGATATTGAATTTATTTAGTGATTCAGTTATTTATTTAGTGATAACAAATTTCGAGATGTGGAGTCGCGAATTTTCAAACTTTTGATTTAAGACTGTCGATTTCTATGAAGTTTTAGGTTCACATGAGCATGTTTAAGGAAAGTCTTGACTCTTCCAAAATTGTCTCAAATGCATTTATAAATTCATTGCATTTCCAAGTTTCTTTTACAGATACTTGGTAGCACTGATGATCGAACACCAGTCAAAAGACAGGTGACAACCTGTGGTGATTTGCTGAGCGTACCCACCATTTTATTTCAAGGACCCATCACCATTTGAGGAACTGATAAATCTGGTGGGCAACTTTTGAGTTAAAGGATGGTCATTAATCTTCGGATGTGATACTAACGCACATCATTTGACTTGGGGTAGTAAGGACACTAAACAAAGAAGTGAGTTTTTATTAGATCACCTCTGAACAACTGATATTAATTTATTGAATAGGGGTGATGCACCTACTTTCAGTATAAATTAGCGAAATGTTTGAGGGATGACATGTATCTTTGGATACTTCCCTATCGGATCATGGATAATATATTCTTCTCCTCGACGCGACAGCCGATAGACCTGAGTTTCGAAGGCAAAATAACCCTAAATCAACTGAATGGGATACTTATGGGAAGGATCTCAGCAGTTTGCGTGGTGCTATACCGGACAGAATCAAGTCTATTGAACAAATATGATTCACTGCTGACATCTTCCAAAAAATGTATGAACAAAGCATTGAGGACGATTGTCCCTATCGTATCAAGAAAACACACTGGGATGCACCCTGGTGGAATCCTAGACTTCAAGATCAGATAAAGAATACTCAACGCCTTTTTAACTGGCCTAAAAAGAATGAGAATTGGTACTTATACAGGGCAACCTCAACGAAATATAATAATGAGATACAAAATTCCGAAAAAGACTAATGGAGGGGGCATCGTCATAGAATCAATGACATACCTGGCACTGCTGGACTCCAGAGAACATTAAGGAGTCAATCATGTCAACAGAAGGCACTATTTTTGCTTCCGGGCGAAATGACTAAGATGACTATTGAAATCCTAGAGCACCTGATGAGGGTACAATTCCTTTGCTCAGTGTTGGCTTAACAAATGAGGGAGCAGTCCACGAGTTCATGAGAAAGACCAACTATTAAAGACAGAAGGGAAGATTAGAAAGTAGCCAGACGTATTCTCACTCATTCCAAAAATAGATGCGCAGGTAAACAATTCTAACCAGTGAGAACTGCAGGAGATGAAAGAATATTCCCTGAATTTATTCAAGGATTTCAGTCCCTGGTTCGTCAATTGTGCGGCATCTTTCGGGCAAGCTTAGTATTGGAATGTACCCTGATAGAATGCAGGAAGGTTGAGATCCACTTCCGGAGAATAAGTTCGAGGATCTCGTTTTAAATAAGCTATTTTTCGATAAAATTGAAGTAGATGCATTCGCCTCTTTGATGGAGTGGTGGAGGGAGGTAGCCGACATTTATCAGGATGTCGACTGTCTCAACACGGTACTATCTGCGACTATTATAGATGTCGCAATCGAATTGGATATGCGGAGGAAGCACTCTAATTTTATTTATTTTAAATGTAAGCCATGGTTCGATGATGAATGTCGCGATGCGAAAAAACTGTTGTCCGATGCACTAAGTATTTTCAGAGAAAATTCATTATCACAGGAATCTAAAGTAATATATCTCAAAGGAAAAAATAATTTCAGAAAAGTTCAGGAAATTAAGAAAAAAAAACCATAGTAAAACTCAAATTGAAATTTTAGCAAATTTCAATAACTCGACACAATTCTGGAAAGTAATTAATGCATCTTGACCAAAAGTGCGCCACCAAGCTCGCATTGATGTAGACACTTGACATAAATATTTATTAAACTGTTATCCACTTTCGAATTTAACACCTGCCATTGACGCCAACTTTTTAAAATTGACCCATCCCATACTGGATGGCTCTACTACTATGGAAGAAATTATTAAATGTTTAGCAAACTGTAAAGATGGAAAGGCTCCTGGCTGCGACGGAATCAGCTACGGGTTTTATAAAAATCTACCGCAAAATTGGGTCTTGTATATGATGCATCTTTTTAACAAGATTATGGACACGTAGAAAATCCCTAAAGAATGGGGTAAATTAACAACTACTATGATCTTCAAAAAGGGTAACCCTGAAGACCCGGATAATTACAGACCCATCAATCTTGTTGATTGTATCGCGAAAATTTTCACCCAGGTTATTTGCGATCGATTGGTCTCATGGGCAACTGAATTAAACTTAATACCCGAATCACAGTCTGGCTTCAGAAAGGGGAGGAGCTGTCTCGATAACTTGTTCACGCTAACATCCACCATTCAAATACATCTGAGAAACCCGCGTGCGGTGGTGTATGCTGCTTTTGTCGACTTCAAGGGGGCTTTTTCATCCATATCGCACCATTTATTGTGGAGAAAACTCCACTCTTTGGGTCTTAGCACTAAAATAATTAATATTCTAAAGAACTTTCATGCTTCTGCAATCACCTATTTTACGCACTTGTATCACAAATAACTATTGTTGAAAAGTCATACCTGTTGGTAGAAACTTCAACTATGAGACTAAAAATTATTTTTTGTGGTTGAAAATTTATTTTTTTGACTAAAAATAGTACTATTCCAGTTTTTGCTAAGAATTGGCCCTTCTTATTTGAAAATTTCTCTCTTTCAGCAAAATTGCATCCTTTTCTCATAGAAAACGCAACTGTTTTTAATTAAAAATTGAGACCTTTTCTCGGTGAAAAGTTAGCTATTTCGCTGAAAAGTAGTTTTTATATTTAATATTAATTCTTTGACAGTAAATTCAACTATTCTGTTTTTTGTTGAAAATGTATCTTTCCTGATTCAGAATTTAACCACATGGTTGAAAATTCGTATGTCTCGTTAAAAAAATCATTCATCTCTTTTTTTCTCAAATTAATTTTTGAACTAAAAATTGTACTATTCCAGTCTGGATTGAAAATTGGTCTTTCTGGTTTGAAATTTCTCTCTTTTGGTAGAAATTTATTCCTTTTTGTTTAACAATGCAACTATTTTTTTATTAAAAATTAAAATATGTTTAGCTTGAAGAGTTAGTTATCTTGTTGAAAATTAGTTTCTTATATTTTATTTAATACTTATTTTTTGAATAAAAATTCAAATATTCCATTTCTGTTTTGAAATGTATCTTTTTTTATTTCGAAATTCAATCAAATAGTTCAAAATGCTCATATTTTGTTGAAAATTCGTATATTTCAGAAGAAAATGCAACTATGTGGTTGAAAATAAAGTTTTATTTCAAAAATTTAATTACACTGCTGCAAATCAATTTTTTAAACTGAAAATGAATCGATTCTATTTTTGGTTTTGTATTTTTTCTTGCTGTGGTGTTTTATGGGTTTTTTTCCACACAAGTCTCTTTTAATAAAAAATTAATCTTCTTGATCCGAAATTCATCTATTTTCTTGACATTAATATTATTTAAGAAAATTAATTTCCCTATTTTTGTGAAAAATCTCATTATTTCCCCTCTGAAGCCTGTTATCGAAACAGTTACAAAATTTATTTTTTCTACTTCCATTTTAAGTAGGTGGTTAGGAGGAGGGCCGCATTGAAAATTTACAATAAAATAATTTATAAACGAAACAAACAGATTTTTTTTGCCTAAAAATCAAATTTTTCAAATGAAGATTTAGCTTTTCCACTTTTTATTACACATTTATCTTTTTTATTCGAAAATGCATCTCCTTTTTTAAAAATTTTTGTTCTTTTTTGAAAATTAAAATATTTGTTTTTTGCAAACTTATGTATTTCGTTTAATTTTTTTATAGGAAATGAATCTTCTTGGTTGACAATTCAATTACTTGTTTGAAAGTAGAACTATTTTTTTAATTTATGCCTTTTAGGAGAAAAATGAACTATGTGGTTTAAAATAAAGTTTCTTTTCAAAAATTTAATTACTCTGTTGCAAATCCATTTTTTTTTAAACTGAAAATGAATCGATTTCATTTTTTGTTGAATATTTATTTTTCATATGCAAATTTAAGTGTATTTTTCCAAAAATTAATCTCCCTGATTTAAAATTCGTCTATTCGCTTGACATTCATTTAGTTGGAAATTCGTTTTTTTGCCTAAAAATTAAATTTTTCAACCGAAAATTTAACTTCTCCACATTTTAATATAGGTACATTTATCTTCTTCACTTGAAAATTCATCTTTCTGGTTGAAATTTGTTTTCATTGTTGAAAATAAAAATATTGTTTTTGTTTTGAAAATTCGTGTATTTTGTTCAATTTTCTTTTTGTAGAAAATTAATCTTCTTGGTTGACTTGATTTTGGTTGGCTTGATTTTATTAAAAAATGCTTTCGTTTAAAATTTTTCTACTTCTCTTGAAAATTTGTTTTTTGGTAAAATATTACTTTTTTTAAAATGAAAATTCAATTATTCAATTTTTGTCGGAAATTTATCTTTCTTCGTTGGAAATGTATGCATTTTGTTGAAATTTCGTGTTTTTTGGTAAAAATTAATATTCTTGCTTGAGAATTCCATTACTTTTCTGAAACGTGAACTACTTTATTGAAAAATTATTTTTTAGGCTCAAGATGCAACATTTTAGTCAAAAATTGATCTCTTTGGTTGAAAATTAACTACCCTGTTGAATTTTTTTTCTTGGTGGAGTATTCATTTTGTGAAATGAAAATGTGAATATTCCATTCTTGGTTGGAAATTTATCATTCTGAATTGACCGTCCAACTATTCGGTTGAAAAATCAACTGCTTTGTTGATTTAACCAAAGGAGCAAGTTACAAAAATAATGAATAAAAAAAAATTGCGAACCAAAAAAGATATTCAATTTTTTTATTATTCACTTCACGATAGAACGCTCAGTTCCTTGTAGATATTTTAATTTTTGTAGAAATGTCTTGATTTTTCATAATAAAATTTTATAAAACGCTTGAAGATCTCAAAATACTACAAATATTTTATGTCACAGATTTTGCTTCACAATATATACTCACAAGCAATTAAATTTTCGACTTACGTTTTTTCGTGAAGGATCTTTAGAAAAAAATTCCGAATAATAGTTCGAAAATGAAATTAAAATTGAAAAAAAAATCAAATGTGACACATTCACGTGAAGTTCTCATTCAGAAAATGTAATACTTCGTTTCTAGGGCTTTTCAGGCACCTACCATAAAATAATTCAAATTTGAGGACATACAAATTGAATTATTTTTAACTTTGCTTAAGGTGGAATAATTCTTGAATTGGGATATTGAAACTGAGTTATCAAAATTTGATAATTTTTTCAGTTTTCCGAAACGCTTTTTAAAATTTACTCATTTCAATCTCAAGTCCAAAATTAATAATTTTGAAATCATTGATAAAGCATTTCCATACAAAAGGATGGGAAACCACTTCATTTTGAAGACAATTTTACAAAACGCCAAGCTAACGTATACTATTAAAATACTAAAACATTCAAGAATATATCATTGAAGAATATATCATATATTAAGTTTAACAATTTTTCAGAACAATAATTAATAATTGAACGTAACGAATTGAAAACGTTTGAAATAAAAGAATTTAATATTATGTAAGATTTTGATAAAGGACAATCGTTCGAATTGAACCATTTCTAAAGGAAAGCGCTCAAATTGAATAATTTTCAAATTGAAAGTGTTCGAAATGAAATATTTTATATCAGAAGATCTTAAAATTAAAATTTCACACTCAGATTTTAAAAAACTTCAAAAAAATGTTTCAAAAATGATTTTAATAATGCAAAAATACAATGCTGAATCGCAAGAAAGTGTCTTCTACTGTAAGTACTACATCAAGTTGTTTTCTTGTACAGGATGGCGTGATAAAAATGCAGTCTCATCTCCGGAAATCTCTAGAATTTACGACAAAAGCCGGAAGAACATCACCGTGAAATAGTGCTACTATTTCATAGCAACTGAAAAATTTTAGACTTTGCCAGCGCAATCTTCCACGTGAAGAAGTTATAAGAAATTTTTTGATTTGAAAAAAGAAATCTGCAGAATTCAGGCTTATGAGAATTGTAAGGTTATTTGAATAAGTCAATTCATTGAAAATAATAATCAGTAGAGAGAAAATGTAACTTTTTTAGTTCAAGGAACATAACATCGGATCGAAGTTGTCGACGTCCTTTAAAATAAATTTTTCAAACCATAATCTTAGGGAAAAATAATCGCATATTGACCGTATAAAAAACACATTTTTTTCAAATGTTTTGAAATTTTGTACCGTGCCTTGGCTGAAAAAAACACTCTCCTATCTACTATTTCAATTAAAAAGCCCGAAAGTGATGTGAAAATCTTCCTTTGAACTTTTTAAAATAAAAAGTGTCCAAGTTATTTTAACGTTTGAGCGATAGTTTAGATTTTTGGATAAAATATTTCAATTTTTTTTAAGGGATGATAAATCATACATGTCAGCACTCAAAATATGTTCATTTATTCTGAAACATTATTTTTATTTAATAAATGGAAACTTTTCTTCCAGCCAAACCTTAGCCTCAAAAACTGTAGATATAATCTTTTTTGCGTAAAAATTAAAAATTTGTAATGCCTTTTATTTGACCTAAAAATAAGGCATACGAGACAAACTTTAAAAAACGTAATTTGTTATCATCTTCACTGTATAGCTTTGCTCTTTGAAGACTTCTAAGCTATTGGATAAATTATTTCAAAATTTCCACCAGAAAAATTTTAATTTCAATCTTTCGTCATAATTCAGGGTGTCTACTTGAATCATGGAAAAAATTCCTTGGAATTTTCAGATTCTTCCCAGGCATAATTTTTCACTGTGTGGAGCGATTGAAATATCTAGGATTTTTTAAAACAATTTACAAACAACAAACCAAATAACTGAACTTTATACAGAAAATATTAATATTGTGGCAAAAAGACGATTTTCAATAAAATGTATGGATTTTCAATCAGATAGTTGAATTTTCAACTGAAAAAAAAAGATTATTTCCTAAGCAAATAGTTAAATTTTGAACTAACAAAGATCAAATTTTCACAAAAAGTTTTCAAACAGGAAGATGCATTTTTAATTGAAATGATGACACATTCAAGTGCAATAGTTACATTTTCAGTATAAAAACAATAATTTTCACCCGGAGCATAAATTTGGAAGACAATAGTCAATTTTAAATAAAAAAGATGAATTTTTTTAAGAACATAATAAATCTTTGACTAGAATATTCGAATTTTCAACCAGAATGATTTATTTTCAAACGAGAAGACCAATTCCTACTAAAACAGATGAATCTTCAACTAAAGAAATTAATTTTCAACAAAAAATTGAATAGTAAAATTCCCATCAAAAAAATTAATGTTGAACCAAAAGAATGTTGCCAAATTCAAACAATGTAAAATTTTATTATTACATCTTTAGTTGAAATAATTGTTGCCAACCGGGAAAAAGGAAATTTCCAACAAAAGAACTGAATTTTCAGCCAAGAAACATTTTTCGATCAACGACTATTTATTTAAATTATTTAAATTTTAAATAAACATCTGTTTAATCAAACCGCAAAATACAAATTTTCAACAAATGAAGATTTTTCAATACACAAAGAAAAAAAATCTCATAAAAAATGTTAAGTTTTAAAGTCATGAAGACGAATTTTTTCAACGAAATAAGTGAATTTTCAACTGAAAAAGATCACTTCTATAGTAAATATAGGATAGCTACATTTTTAGTGGAAGAATTCATTTTCAACAACGGCAAAAAAAACTAATTTACAATCAAATTTATCAAATTTTCAACCAGAGAAATGAAATTTTAAATAATGATGTATCCTTTGGAAAAAATAATACATTTTTAATTAAATTGTGAATTTTCAACCCAGAAGATGAATTTCCTATCAAGAAGAGGCAAATTTTTAACTAGAAAAAGTTAAATTTTCAACCTAAGAAATGTAATTTTATTCAAAAATATTAATTTTCTACCTATTCTTAATGTAATTGTCAACCTAATAGTTGCATTTGAATAAAAAAATATAAATTTGCATCACAAGCTATAATTGTTGAATATTCAGTTAGAGAAATAATTTTGTGAGCAAACGAAATGAATTTTTAACGAAATAGTTCAATTTCGAACCAAACAGACAACATTTTTCCAAAAGAATTGAATGTATATGAAAAAGAATTTTTAGTAACAAATTTGTGTAAATTTTTAGTCAAAAGAATTAATTTCCAATGAGGAAACTAACTTTAAAAGTTTCGACAAAACACTTACATTTTTATCCAAATAGTTGGAATTTCAACCAAAGAAGATAAATGTTGAACAAAACATGTTGAATTTTAAACTAAGAAACATTTCTACAATTCAAAAAATTTACAAAACTTTACAAGGATGGATTAATTTGATATGACAAAAATATTAAATATATATATATATATATATGCTGTCACGTTCTGAGTTCCATAATTAATTATGTCAAAATTCAAATTGTTTTATTATTTTGGAATGCTTGTATTAAAATATTGTGTGATTATTTAAAGCAGAAATTTGGTTTGAAAGTATATTTATGTATTATTTTGAATTTTTTTCAAATACTTTACTCTCTCTGGATCAAGATAATAAAATAATAGGAAAACGTTTTTTTACAAACATACACTTCATCAAAAATTATTTTTGACCCTTGTGTTGCCACCCGGGTACCCGGGTACCCATCGGCATACGTTTTGTTGAATAAATTGTTTTCTGATAAATATAGGCCGAATGCTCTTCGAATATACATGATTGAATCGATTCTCTATCGAAATTTTCATTGCACATATTTTTAGAAATTTTTTAGCTTGAAATAATTTGCAATTGAACAAAAAAGCACGGCTGAGCTACCCGGGTACCCCGACAGAAAAAGCATGATTTTCGTGCAGTATATCATAAAAATAAAGTTGGTGATAATATTGTTATTGTTTTCGTAATACGTTATATACAAAGCAATGCCCGCGATGTCCAAAATGTATACCAAGAGTAGAGAGTAAAGAGCAGAGAGTAGAGTAGATATTAGAGAGTAGAGTGGGAAGTAGAGAGTAGAGAGAAGGGTAGAGAGTGGAGAGCAGATAGTAGAGTGGAGAGTAGAGTGTAGAGAGAAGAGTAGAGAGTAGAGAGTGGAATGGAGAGTGGGGAGTAGAGAGTAGAGTAGAGAATAGAGAGTAGAAAGTAGAGTAGACAATATGGAGTAGAGAGAGGAGTGGCGAGTGGAGAGTAGGATAGAGAGTAGATTAGAGAGTAGAGAAGAAAGTGGAGTAGCTGGTAGAGGGGAAAGTAGAAAGTCGAAACTAGACAGTAGAGAGTGGAGGGAAGAGAGTAGAGAGTCGAAACTAGACAGTAGAGAGTGGAGGGAAGAGAGAAAAAATAGAGAGTTGAGGGCAGAGAGTAGACAGTAGAGAGTAGAGTGGAAAGTAGAGAGTAGAGAGTAGAGAGAAGAGTAAAGTAGAGAGTCGATATCAGAGTACAACAGAGTGTAGAAAGTAGAGAGTAGAGTGGAGTACATTGTCGAAAGTAGAGTAGAGTGGAGGGTAATGTAAAGTAGAGAATAAAGAGTAGAGAGTAGAGTGGAGACTAGAGAACAGAGAGAAGAGCAGAGTAGAGAGTGGAGAGACAGGTAGAGAGTAGAGACTACATAGTAAAGCGGAGAATAGAGTGTAGAGAGAAGAGTGAGAGCAGAGAGTAGAGTTGTGAGTGGAGAGAAAAAGAGAGAAGAAGAGAGAAGAAGAGAGAGTAGAGTAGATATTAGAGAGTAGAGAATA
>CAKNXH010001604.1:159844-175629 GCA_932178445.1 Andricus quercusramuli
GAATGTAGAAAGTGGATATTAAAGAGTGGAGTAAAGAATAAAAAGTCAAGTCTAGATAGAAGAGTAGAGATTAGAGGGTAGAGAGTAGAGAGTAGAGAGTGGAGAGTAGGGACTCCAAAGTACAGAGTAGAGAGAAGAGAGTGGAGTGGCGAGTAGAGAGTAGATCAGAGAGCACAGAAGAGAGTAGAGTACATGGTAGAGAGTATAGTAGAAAGCCAAACCAAGACAGTAAAGAGTGGAGGGAAGAGTAGAGAGTAGAGAGTAAAAACTAGACAGTAGGGAGTGGATGGAAGATAGCAGAAAACGGAGAGTTGAGAACAGAGGGTAGAGAGTTGAGTGGAAAGTAGAGAGTAGAGAGTAGAGTAGAGTAGATTGTAGAAAGTAGAGTAGAGTGGAGGGTAGTGTAGAGTAGAGAATAAATAGTAGAGAGTAGAGTGGAGAGTATAGAGTACAGAGAAGAGCGAATTACTCTGTAAAAATTAGACGGGTATAGGAAGTGTGAAAATTTCATCATTTCTAGTTGCAAATTTAAGTTGTTTTGTTGAAATTCCATCTATTTTGTTAAAACTTCTGATAATTTTTTTTTTGAAAAGTATACCATAGCTTAATGTATTTCAGAGTAATCCTATGCAATTCAGAGTAATCATAAGTGATCCAGAGTGATTCTTTATAAATATGTGATCCACGGTAATCCGCAGTAATCCACCTCTGCTGGACCGCATTTTCAGAAACTGTTTCCCTATCGAAGGGGGCAGAATCTCTCGGATCAGAATAGAGTCTTTGAACTTCTCTGTTCAAATCCATTGTATTCTTGGGTTCTTTTGAGGATTGCATTACAAAGTTAAGTAGATGCTTCTGAAAAGCATCAGACACAACTTCCAGAATGGCAAACTTAATCTTAAAAA
Organism: Andricus quercusramuli; assembly: GCA_932178445.1. NCBI lineage: Eukaryota > Metazoa > Arthropoda > Insecta > Hymenoptera > Cynipidae > Andricus > Andricus quercusramuli. Next base: position 160,750 of record CAKNXH010001604.1, read on the forward strand.
TCAATACGTGCAACAAGTGGAGCTGATGATCGATTGTCCGCTATACTAAAAGTAAATAGACACACTCCTGGTGGTAATTCAATTTACGCTGACTGCAATTCAATCGGGTATTTGATATCATTCCAACTGCTACTGCGTAGCCTGCAATATAAATCTGAATCGTATTCCCACTATTTGCTGAAATTATATTCTTGTTTTCTAGGATTTGAGTATATATTAATAGAATTATATTTTTTATGGGAGACGAATCATTTCATGGTGGTTCAAAAATTTTGTTTTTGATTTTCATGCATATCGCTCAGAAATTTGTTCAAACACACAAAAAATGATTTTTTTTTAAGGATATGATATTCAGAGGATCCGGAAACCCCATAATGTTAAACACGTATTGCCCATTATAAAAAAAAAACTTGTTCATCAATTGAACTCAGAACCGTCAATATTAGGTGAATCGAGTTTCAACTCAAAATTTTTCTGACAAATTAGCCATAGAATACTAACCAGAACTTATTTCCTAAATATTACCTCCATATGTCTGTCGTATAGGGTCCCAAAAAAACCCCATAAGGGATCATTCATATATCAGGTGAGTGTTTTTCTTTTGTTTATATCGCTGCATTATGTACGACGCATAAGTTTAGACAACTTATTATTGTTTACAGCAATTTTCTGTTAAAATGGGGTTAGAAAGTCGCGTTTTTTCCGTATTTTCCAACTTATTATTAACTTTTTAAATAAAGCGAACCAATAATGAGTTAAATTTAACATAAATAATAGTCTAAAAAATTCACCATTTCTTCCTATGGTTATGCTCTATTCATCCGCTTTTCAATTGAATTCGATTAGCTTGAAAATTCAACTATTCAGGTCGAACATTCAACTATTTTGTTGAAAATTCGTCTTTTTTCGACTTAAAATAAATTTGTTTCATAGAAAATTCAAGCATTTTTCTTTTGACCGTAAATCGCTTTTTTGAGTAGAAAATCAGATTATTTGATTTGGAGTTTATGCATTCTTTTGGAAACTTGTCTTTTTTGTTGAAAGAATTATCTTCTTGATTGAAAATTCAACAACTTGATTGAAAATTCAACACCTTGATTGAAAATTCAACAGCTTGGTTGGAAGTTAAACTACTTTGTTAAAATTGTATCTTTTTGTCTTTAATCCATTATTTTAGTTAGAAATTCATTTTTTTTTGGTTGAGAATTCGTCTTTTCCTTTTGGTGAAAAGTTAATTTTTTAATTGAAAATGTAACCACTTAATTCTTTTAGTCTAATGCTACAAAGTTGAAATTTTTTCATTAAATTACCCCTTCTTTTCCACTTTTCAATTCGCGTGTGGTAATCATAATTGCAGTTAGGAAAACTTGATTTTCTGAACAAATTATCATTGTTTCGACAATAATTAACTTAATCATTTTTTAATTAGTATTGTATCTTTTTTTAAAGTGAATCATCTTTACTCTTTCGCAAATGTTCTAATTTGTTTAAATTTTGACTATAGGTTCTTTGCAATCTTATCTACATTGTTGGCGAAAATTCAAAAAATATTTTCCTGTGTTATTAGATATTTGAAGTAAAATATGGAACGTCATATTTTTCTGAAATATGCACATTCTGTCCGCTTTTCACTCTGAGCGAGGTGGAAATTAATGCAATTCAACAAACCTAATTGTTTAAACAAATCATCACTGTTTGTAACTAACATCTTCTGTAATAATACTAGATGGTTGCGGCTCAAAAAAAGTATATTTACAGAAAAAAGGAGATTTCTCAAAAACTGATTCTTTCAAATCCTTATTTACTATTTGTTCATAAATAAAAAGCAAAAATAAAGTTATAAGTTGCAGAAAGAGCCTCATTTTCCTAGCATTAGTATAGGATAAGATAGTTAAAAAACAATAATTAGTTTGAAAAATTATGTTCGATAAATTGCATTAACTTCAAGATTGAAATAAAAGTGTGAACGTAAAAGTTGAGTGAGTTATCGAATTAAAAAGTCATTGGCACAATACTCGGGAGTGGCGCCTTCACAAGTGGTAGTAACCTTACTTGGTCAGCCATTTCCGTAATAAGCATTATTTATCTGATAAATTACTAATTAAATTAGCATTCTTTTTTTTTTTGAAACTGAGAAAAAACAATTTTAACTGTTGAGGTTTCTGGGGATCCTATAAACAGTCTTACGTTATTGATATTTACAAAATAAGCTTTAATTCTCATTCTATAGCAAATTTTTAAGAGAAATATTAACTTCAAACTCGATTCACCTGATATTTTCAACTAAGGTAATTGATTATGAACAGTCAATAAACTCTTTTTTCCTTCTTGAAGAATTCTCATTATTCCCTTTTTTCAAAAAAACTTCGCCTCTTTCTCGTTTTTTGACTTGATTTCATCTTGCTCAATTAAAAATTCTACTATTTTGTTGAAAACTCATCTCTTTAGTTGAAATGTGAAGTACTTGGTTAAAAATCCATGTATTTTGTTAATAATGCATATCCTTCTTGTAGAAGATTAACCTTCTTGGTTGAAAAAATAAACTTGTTGGGTAAAGTTGCCATTCTTTGATTAAATATTTAACACTTTTCTTGAAGAACCTAACTATTTTGCTACAAATTCTCCCATTTTTTGGTTATAGATTCAGCTATTTTTCTGAAAAATCTTTTTTTTATCCGAATAAACTATTTTTGATTAGAAACAATTTTCTTGTTGTTGAATTATCAAAAATTGAAAGTTTCATTGAGAATTCATTTTTTTCGTTGAAAAATCAACTTCTTGGCTTGAAATCGATCTATTTATGAAAAATTCTTCTTCTTTTTTTGGTTGAAGATTCGTCATTAGGTTTAAAATTAAACTTTTTTTTCGTAAATTAACTTTTTTGTTTAAAACTTGTATTTGAGAGTGGAAAATTCAGCTGCTTCCTAGAAAATTAGATTTTCTAGCTCAAACTCCTTTGGTAAAAAATAGATTTTTTGTGAAAACTTAATTTTTTTATCTAGGAATATAGCTATTTCATGCTTTGTTGAAAGTTTCCAATTCATAATTGAAAAATTCGTCTCTTTCAAGGCAACAGAATAATCTTGTTTCTTGAACTTGCATAATTTTTGTTTGAAGATTTAACTATTTTGTTGAAAATTCGTCTGTAATAGTTGAATTCATCTGGTGGAAAATTCCACCTTTTCTTGTTAAAAATTAGTTTTTTGAAAAGAAAATGTTGTCAAATCCATTTTTGGTTGAAAATTGATCTTCTGTATTCGAAAGTTCAAATTCAACTGCGCAACATTGATTGGAAACAATTTTTTTTGTTAAAAGTAAACTATTTGGTTAAGACATTATTATATTATATTATACATTTCAAGAAATTAAACGAAGTTCCTTCAACTTCCTGAGATAATTTCAAGAGAATTTTCATTTAAAAAAATAAATTTCAAATGATAATTTTGTATAAATTTTTATGAATTTAGAATGTTATGAGGCAAAATTTTGAAATTTTGCAAGAATACCAAAAGCTAGAAAAAATGTGAATCGATCAAAAAAATCAAAACAAAATACCAATTTTCGAAGATTAGAATTGAAAATTTTTTTATTCCGGATTTCAAAATGGTTTAAGTTTTTATAATTATTGCTAGTAAATGAATAATTACCATTTGGACTTCGTTTTTGAAGAAGTATTTTTGCTTTTTAGAGAATCCGAAGAGTGTGATAAAGTGCTATTTGAGATTAACTTTTTCTTTTTATCAAGGAAATCCTGAATCCAGAAAGCTGCTCAAAATATAAAAATGGACATTGCAATGGTTCACTGCTTTGGGAAAGTTCTAACAACGAACTCAATAGAAAAGTTCGTAAGAGGAAACTTTTTCGCTCGTACATTTGTTCAATTCCAAAGAAAAGTCGGAATTAAATTATTCAAGTTCTTTCTTTCTTATCCAAACCCTTTACTTACATAAAAGACAAGAGGAAACCTTATGTATACTTCTCTTATATCATATGCCAGATAGTGAATCTTTTTCATTTCTAAATACGAATTCAGTGCACTTGAATTTATTTTATTTTCAATTTAAAAATAGAATAGGCCCTATTTTGACTTAGCTGACATAGCAGTTCCTGATGTCCGTGAAGTTAGCACAACAACCATAAAATATCCAACATTTGTTTAATGAAATCATTTGGTTAAAAATTGGAATGCTAACTTCACGCTGCACAATAAATTTTTATTTTTTCTGAAAAATTATTTTACCAACCGTTTGTATGTCGTTTGTTCGCACTTGGAAAATCATTTTTTACGTTTGAACGTCGAATCATCCTGAAAAGGAAATTAAAAAAAAATCAAATTGTTAGAAGGCTGCATGATTTCAGCCCTTTTTCAATCATACGAAGCGGGACTAAGGTTCTACTTTTCATTAGTAAAAAGAAACTTCATACGCAACTGGTGGAATATTATGCATCTATAACAACTTATTTTTCAATAATCGACGCCCTCACCACAAAAACTGTTGTCCCAAAAATTTTCAAAAATTTTGAAAATGCTCGGATCATCTAAATTTCCCTATATGTTCAAAATTTCCAAGTTGATCAATATTTCTAAAATTTTCAAAACTTCCGAAGTTATGAAAATGATCGAAATTTCTGGATTATGTAAAATGTTTAAAATGTCTAAAATGTTGAAAATTTTTAAACTTATCAAAATTTATAATATTTCTGAATTTTATCAAATGTTAAACATTGCTAAAATTATCATAATTTCTAGGATAATCAAAATGGTTTGAATAATCCAAATTTGTAGTGTTGCAAATTTTTTAATATTTTAAATATTTCTCGAATCATACAAATTATCAAAAATTTCAAATTTCTAAAATGATTACATTGTCCAAATTTCTTTAGTGTACCAAACTTATGGAATTATCAAAATTTCTGAACGGTTTGGAAATTATAAAATTATAAAAACGTCTCAAATTTTCGAAATTTATGAAATTACGAAAATTTCTGCAATTCAAAAAATGTCTGAAACATCTCAAATTTACAAAATGTGTTGAAATTTCTAAAATAATTAAAATTTCTCAATTTTGTAACATGTTTGAAATTTTAGATTTTTAGACCATTTCAGAAATCCTGATAATTCACAAAATTTGACAAATTTTGCAGTGTTGAACATTTCATTGGATTTAGAAATATTACAAATTTTTATGATTTTAAAAATTTTGAACAGTATAGAAATTTTGATGAGTTTAGCAATTTTGAACATTTTCGAAATTTTAGAAAATTTGAACATTTTACAAAATCCGGAAATTTCAAAGATTTTTATAATTTTCGAAATCTTGAACATTTTAGAAATTCCAAACAACTTATACATTTTTGAAATTTCAAGAATATAAGAAAATTGCGATGATCTGAGAATATTCAAAATTTTCGGAAGTTTTCGGCAGCACAGTTTTTGGGGTGAGGGGGTCGATTAACAAAAAATGAGCCTGACTCATCATACTCTATTTAAGGTAATGGCTGACCAATGATGGACACTATCACTTAAAAACGCTTCGCTCACAAATATGGTGCTTATTCGATAACTCATACAACTTCGACATCCAAACGGCAAAAATAAGTTTTCAAACTCGACCAAATGACATCCAAACGATTGGCAAAAGAATTTTGCGGAAATAATTCAAATTTGTTGTCATTCTTTTTGTTTGAAAATTCAGAGATTTGGGGATATTCGATCAATTCAGTGGATTACAAAAATTCAGGGATTTCGCAGAGTCTTGTTAATGCAGAGAAGTTTCAGAGTCAGTTTAATTTATGTACTATTTAATTTGAATTTAAACGATTGAATAAGTTAATCCAATTAAGGAATTCAGACACTTTTCGAATTCAGAGAATTCGGAGAATTCGAGGAATTCCGGGAATTCATAGAATTTTCATAGATAGTGGGGGTTTATGTGAACGGTGATATGCAGGAGAAATCAGAGGAGATAAGAGAACTGATGGAAGAAAATAAGCAAGAGAGTAGGCTGATAATAGGAGGTGATTTTAATGCAAGAACAGGAGATAGAGGAGGAAGAGAATGGGATGCAGAGCGAGGAAGAAAATCCAAAGACAAGATACTAAATGCGGAGGGAAAGAAGTTGTTGAAGAGTCTAGGGTAGATGGGATGGCTTATCCTGGACGGTAGTATAGAGGGGGATGAGGAAGGGAGATATACACGTTCAGGAGGAAAGAGGGGAACGGTAATTGATTATGTGGTAGTGGACGACGGAGTAAGAGAGAAGGTTAAGAAACTAGAGGTGGGGAACTATGTAGATTCGGATCACTTTCCCATAATAGTGACGGTAGAGGGAGAAATGAGTAATAACAAAAAGGCTAAAAAGGAAACAAAAGTGAAAAGAGCAGGAAGAGGCGATTGGTCAATGCAAGGTAAAGAACAGTTCAAAGAAAAAGTCAGGAATATCAAAATGAGGGAAGGAAATGTAAACGAGGAAATGGAAATAATGATAGGAGAAATAAAAGGAGCATTAGAGTGCACAAACAAAAAAGAAGTTAGTGAAGGAGGGGATAGAAGTGAATGGGACGAGGATTGTAAACAGAAGAAGAAGTGAGAAGGGTATTAAGAAAATGGACAAAAAGGGGAAAGTAGTGGAGAAGAATATAGGAGGAAAAAGAAGGAGTGTACTGAGTTGTGTGATAAAAAAAAGAGGAGGAAAATAAAAGGTTTGAAGAAGAAGCGGAGAAGGCTAGGACAGAAGAAGAGGTTTGTAAGGTGGTAAATAAAGAGAGAAGAAGAAGAAAAAGAGTAAATCAGGATATTTAGATGATAGGATGGAAAAAATATTTTATGGAATTACTAGGAGGGGTAGAGAGGAAAGTTAGGAAAGGAGGAAGAGATGGTAGGGAAACAGATGAGGAGGAGGACATTTCAAGAGAGGAAATAGTCAAGGTATTAGGGATGATGAAAGATGAAAAGGCACCTGGTATAGATGAGATTCCAAATGAAGTATGGAAATACGGGGGAACAGAATTAGAGGAATGGGCATGGATAATGTGCAATAGAGTATGGAGAGGAGAGGGGTGGCCAGAGTTATGGAAAGAAGGTGTAGTGATACCAATAGTGAAGAAAGGCAAAGGGGAGGAGGTTAAAGATTATAGAGGAGTGACACTAATGCCAACACTGTATAAAGTATATGTGACTGTTTTATCGGAGAGGTTAAAAAAAGAAGTTTTGGAGAAAAAGATGGAGCCACCGAATCAGACAGGGTTTAGAAAAGGGATGGGGGTAATGGACAATATATATGTTCTGAACTACTCAGTAAATAAGAGGATTAAAAGGGAGAAAGGGGCAATGATAGCAGTGTTCGTGGACTTGAAGGTGGCGTTTGACTCATTAGACCGAGGCTAGATAGAGAAAGTTATGGTGAAAAAGGGGATAAGAGAGGGATTAATAAAGAGAGTATCGGAAATTTTTAGAGAAACAAAAAGCAAGGTAAAGGTAGGAGAGCAAGTGGGAGATAGTTTCTGGTTGGCGAGAGGGGTAAGGCAAGGATGTCATCTGAGCCCACTTTTATTTAATATATTAATATCAGACTTGGAAGAAGAAATGAAGAGAAAAGGGTGGGGAGGAGTTAGGATAGGGAACGAAAAGATATATACACTGGCATACGCAGACGATATAGTGTTGATGGCAGAGGATGGAGAAGGGATGGCGGGCTTAATTACCGGATTAGAGAAATACTTAGATGGAAAAAAGTTAAATTTAAATGTAGAAAAGACAAAGATAATGAGGTTTAGAAAAGGAGGGGGAAGAAAGAAAGAATGGACGGGGAGATGGAAGGGGAAAAAATTAGAAGAAGTAAAAGACTTCAAGTATTTGGGATATACCTTGCAAGCAAATGGAGATCATAGAGCTCATATAAGAGAAAGGATAAAAAAAGCAGCAGGGGTAATGAAACAGATATGGGGAATAGGAAAAAGAAGATTAAAAAAAAATTGGAGAGAAAGAATGTGGTTATTTGATACGCTGGTATGGCCGGTATTAGGTTATGGAGCAGAGATATGGGGATGGAAAGAAGGAAAGAAATTGAAAGTTTACAAGAAAGGTATATAAGGTGGACGTTAGGGGTAGACTGGAGGACGCCGGGATATATGGTGAGAGAAGAAGCGCAAAGGGATAAATTAAGTACTAGAGCGGGAAAGAGGGCATGGAATTTTGAGACGAAGCTGTGGGAGGGAAAGGGAGGGTAGTTAGCGAGAAAGTGTTTGATGGAGGTACAAGAAAGGTAAGGGATGGCGATTGAATTAACGAGATGGGAGGAGGAAAGGAGGGAGTTCTTTCAGGCTAGAGATATAGAAGACGGGACTGGAGTCAACTATGAAGAAGTGGAAAAAGGGAGAGAGAAAGACAATTAACAGAAAGATGGGGGATGATTGAGGAATCAAAATATAATATATGGTATAAGATGATAAAAAAGGAAGGAGTACCAAAGTATTTAGAGAAGGGATGGGGAGAGAAAAGATGGACAAGAATAGCAAGATTTAGATTGGGAAACGAGGTAAGGGCAAGTATGTATTGGGAAAAGAAAGATAACAGGAAGTGCAGAATATGTGAATGGGAAGAGGAAACATGGGAGCATGTATGGGAAGGATGTAGGAGAGGAATGGAAGATAAAGGAAGCTGACAAGAGAATGTGGTAAGGATTTTAGGGGAGGATGGTTTGGGGGAAGAGAGGATGAAGGAGTTAGAGGATGCTAGGGGAGCAACTGAAAAAGAATGAAAGAATGGATGCAAAAAATGGCAAAATGGAGGTACAAGAGAAGTGAAAGAAAAAGAAAACGGAAGTCGCCCAAATTAAATTATAAGCGTAAAGAATTGTAAGTAATGAATATGTAATAGCATAAGTAAACTAAGATGCGTTTGCGTTACCGCTCTCTCTCTCTCTCTCTCGCTTGCACTCTCGCTTTCGATCCCTCGCTCACTCGTTCGCTAACACGTCCCAAATTGCGCTATCGTTAACAATAGATTTAATTGACAGAAATTTGAATATCTGATGACTTTATTCAATTCAAGAAATTCAAGAAATTGGAATTGGAAAGTGGAATTCAGAAGAATTAGGAGAATTATAAGTATGAAAGGAATTTCAAATATTCAATCAATTCAGCAAAGTTGGAATATTAAATTAATTCATAGAATTCTTAATATTTAATAATTCCAATTGATTCGGAAAATTGGAGTAATTCAATGAATACTTTCAACTTCTTTTCAATTGATCGAAATTCTTTCAAATTGTCTGAAATTTCTATCTAGAATATCTAGAATTCCGTAAATTATTTTGATTCATTGAATGCGGATAATTCAGTCAATTATCCTATTTCCTTGAATTTGTATAATTCCCTTATCTATCTAAATTCCCTGACTTTAGGAAATTCTTCCAATTATCTGAATTCAGTAAAATCAAAAAGAATTTTGGACATTCAGGGATTGTGGAAGGATTCCCAGCAATTGAAAAAAAATGAACAAAATTCAAAGAACTCCAAAGAATTCAGAAGAATTCAACGTGAACGCAAAATAATATACTGGGCGAGTAATTGATAATTACTGAGCTAGCTGTTGATATGGAAAAATATTTAATGAATAATAATTAACACCCGTTCCACTCGATCCTCAGTGGTTGGATGCTGAACTAAATAATTGAAGTGACAGTTGCAGTTGCAGTGAAACTCACCTTGAGGTAGGTAATGTTGGTAATGTTGGAGCTGTCGCCATGAGCATCAGTGGGACTGTCACCGTGACTGATACTTTCTGGTTGTTGACTGTAAAAAGGCTGATAGGTGGTAGTGGTGGAAGTTGTCGGAATTGGTCTCAGCCTAGTGGAGTTGTTAATTCTACCTTCGCCAATCCGGATTCCGGAATTTCCTCTTCCGGTACCAATACCTAGTCCTCTAGAAACGGCGCCGCGTTCATTGTTGCCAATCTTGATGCCACTTGCACCCCTCGTCACTGTCGACCCGAAGTAACCTCCAAGGCCATGAATAGAACCGAGGAACAAATGAACCATCACCAGCAACAATACCCCGTACGAACTCATATCTACCGTATTCCAACCCGAGCTTGGGATTAAACCTTTCCACTTCCTTTTCGCAAATGCCACCTCTGCGGATTTTGGTTTAAATCTTAACAAATTTTATATTTATGAAATCATCATTAAATCTCAGCATTCCGCAGGATCTCAAGATTTTTGTTTGTAAGACTGCACACAAAGTCGATCTTCTTTGATTCTTGGGGTTTTGTAGCCCCGGGCAAAAAATCTTGTAGTTTTGGTCACGTGACGATTCGTCCTACTTTGTTTCCAGGGAAAGGAAGTAGAGGAAGACCCTAGCCAACTTTACCACTTGCTCTAGCTATTTTTACTCGGTGCCCTAGCAGAGTTTAGCATGTACCCTAGAAGTTGTTCCTTAGCCGACTTTAACCTGTACCCCACCCGACTTTACGTTGTACCCAACCCGACCTCACCACATACCCTAGCACAATTTAGCCCGTACTTTATCTAAAATTACTCGGTACCCTAGGCAGCTTTAGCACCCACCGTAGCGAAATTTACCTCGTACTCTAGTTAATTTTATTCGGTAACCTTGTCCAGTTCGACCCGAACCCTAGTCGTCTTTACCCCGTACCCTGGATTACTGTATCCCGTACCTTAGCTGACTTCACGTCGTACCTTAGCAGACTTTAATCCGTAGCTTACCCGACTTTACCTTTTACCCTAGCCGACTTTACCACGTACCCTATAAAAATTCAGCCGGTACTCCATCCAACTTTTCTTGGTCCCCTAGGCGACTCCACCCTCTACCCCAGCCGACTTCATCAAGCACACTGAATGAATTTCCCACGTACCTTTTGCCGACTTTACCTCGTACCAGCTAAATTTACCCCGTACCCTACCCAGCAAAGGCTCGATATCTTGAAAGAAGCAGGAGAGTGACTTTTGGTGCCCAATGTTCAGTGTGAAAAAAATACATAAAAAATGTGAGTTAGAAAAAATTGAGGAGGATCGACGTTATCTACAGCTTTACCTCTTTTATCAGCGCTAATGCATCTTTGGAAATTCTAAAGGATTTTTCGATTTCTCGCGGATGTTTTAGGTTTGGATTCGAAAGCACTTCACTGAGAGATTTCACTTCAATATGACACTACACTACACTTTCTCTCTTCCACGACTTCGTTTTAAAAAAATCGGAGAGGATCGACTTTTTGAGAGCTTTACCTCTTCTTTATAGCACAAATGCCTTTTTGGAAATTCTAAAGAATTTCTGAATTTCACGCGAATTTTTTATCTCTGTATTCGGAAGCACTTCACTAAGAGATTTAACTCAAATATAACACTACACTTTCTCTCTTCTCCCTTCTACGACTTCGAATTCGACCTCTTTCCATTTCCAGTTTCCACTCCAGCCCCGATTTGCTAACAATATTGCCAATTCTCACCCGTTTTGCTGTATCCAACTTGAAATCTGTCTTTGAATTTTCATTCAGACTGGTCCAGCTATCGGTTCAGTCATCGAATTAAAAAAAAGTCTGGTCATTCTTTTCATCTTGTGTTTTCCTCCAACGATTCTCCTAGAAGCAAATTCCATGGGTGCTGGATTTGATGCTGTTTTCTCATCATGATTTCTTCTCAGTCATCCTGAAAATGAAAATGGTTTTTAATTATTTTCGGTTATTTCGAGAATAGAAGGTTTATTGAGTTAGGGATGACTCTCAAAAAAATAATTTTCTGGAAGTGTTAGGGGCTATCCATAAACTATGTAAGAGCTCTCTTTGTGAGAGGAAGTTCGGAAAAATGTAACGACCTATTACATGGGAGGAAGAAAAATCTAGACTGTGAATAATTTTTTTCACGAATCAATAATACGAAATTCATCCATTCAAGTAGATAGTATAGCGTTGAAATCTAGTTGTCACATCATTTTCTTAAATACTACCACTTCCAAAATTATCTTGAATTTCTTAAGCTTATCGGATATATTATGACCGAGATCGTTCCTCGACTTAAGTTCACGTTTTACTTGTCAAAAAATCTTTCAAAATGCGGATCCAAATTTACAAAAAATTGGAATTTTACTCCCACACCGAAAATCAAAAATTAGCTACAGAGATTTAGAGCCCAATATAGGAAAACTGGAATTTTGTTCTCAAAATGAAAAGAAAAATCTCCTAACGCATTCCCTGTTAGACCTAGGAATTCGTAAATCTTTTGGATTCGGAAATAGCAACTAGGGGAATCTGACGAAACACTATTTAAAGAGGGATAATTCATTTCTTGAGCTATATGGATTTGTAGCCCAATATAGATAAATTGGAATGTTGTTCCCACACCAATATTCAATTGTTCTAAAACACACCCTGTTGGTACTGGGAAGTTTTAAATCTTCTGGAAGTAAGGGTAAGAACCAGCCAAACATAAAGAAATGACTTGAGAGAGAAGGAAGTGAGTTTCAAAGTCCTATAGACATATAGCCGAATATAGGGAATTAGAAATTTTCACTCATCCCGAAGTAAAAAATTTTCTAAAAGCATCCCTGTTGACCCTAGGATGATTGGTATCTTCCATTTGTCAAATATTTTTTGTCAGATACTGCTGATTCATAGATCACTTTTGTTAGAATTCACCCTTTAACTCAAATCGAAGATCAAAACTTTCTAAAAGTTTCCTTTTCATCCTATGAATTTGTCAATTTTTCTGAAATAGGAGTAGTGGCTACGAAAATCTGAAGCCACTCTAGGTGAAAGTCTCATTTGCTGACTTTATCAAATGGAAATTGAATTTACTACAATTTGAATAAATTTTTATTAATAGTACATTTATATTTTGAACTCATCTCAATGGCATTGATTACCATATAGAAATCCTTTTAATCAGTGTTTACTTTATCTCGTTCAGTGTCTTCAAATTATTTTTGATTATTAAAACATTAAGAGATAATCAAAAATAATTATTCAAACTAAGCAAATGCAAAAGTTTTTGTAAAACATTTTTATGCTCTAGAACACTGAGATATGCAATCGTGCTTTTCTGTATGTACTCTTTATAAGAGTGTTTCAAAGCGTCTACTATCCCGTCTGTATCATATATCATTTCAACTTTGCTGTTTCTCATGCTGCCTAACTCTATACTTTTACTTCTCTCTATTTAAAAAATATTTGTTTCTCGCTTCCATCGAAGTCGTTTTGTATTTTCTTCTCTTCTTCTGTTCTGATTTTATCTTTATTTTTCTTGACTTGTGTAACTTTCCTGTTTTTGTTTCTGTAATCGTTTTTGAGCCTATTTCTCACCTCATTGCTAAGACCTGTAATTTTCAGCGTTCTCTCGTACGCTTCTTTCTTTTCTCGTCAGGCTGCCTTGATTTCATCATTTCACCATGCATCACCAAATTTTCTTCCTAAAACCGCCGTACCACACACATCGGTCGCAGTTTTAACAATGGTATCCCGTAACGCGCCATCTATATCTTTATTGCTTCCAAGAGCCTCCCAAGCTGCCTTAACTATGCGTTCGTTCAATTTATTCTGAAAATCTATTCGCACTTCCGGCTTCTTTAAATTTTCAATCTTGAATTGCGTTTGTTTCGATTTTTCTTGTTCTATTCCTTCTCCATCCTCGCCCCAAGTTTATTTTGAGGACTACGAGGTAATGCTCAGTACTGCATTCGAAACCCCCCATGCCTCTTATATCATTTACTACTTCTCTTAGTCTTTCATCCGCAGTAACGAAGTCAATTATACTATGGTTATTTCCTTCACACCAGGTGTACATGTGGATTATTATATGTCGAAACCAAGTATTTTTAATGAATAGGGAAGCCACACACTTCATGATGATAGATTTTTCTGCTAAATTAATTGTTGAATTAGGGATTATTTTTAAAGAAGAATTCAAAAATGGGTTAGGGGAAAGTGGCTTATGGTGTCACTGCGGGACATGGCGACCCTTGCAAATAATTCTCGTCTTTGCTCATTTTCATATAATTTTTTTACATAAAATAGCTTTTTTTGGTACTCAAGAAAGCCATTCATTTAGAAAAAAACTAATATAAAACTCAAGAAACACGAGCATTATTAGCAAGCGCCACCGTGCCCCGCACTGACACCGTACCCGACTTTCTCCTACTATAGATATTTGAGAACATCGAAAAGGTATGAAATTTTTTAATAGTCTTTGAACTAACAGATTTCTTCTAATGTACAACGTTGTGTTTTCGGTACAAGGAATATAAAAGCAGCTTTAAGCAATACAAAAGACAAGCTTTTTTGGATGATTATCAATAACTACGATAAAATCTTTTTAAAAAGTATTCAAAGCCGCTTTCAAAGTTACTGAAAATCATTCCCCTTGCTTGTCATGTATCTGCACATATTCAGTTTCCAGAGTTTCTTGATATCAGACTATCCTGGGAATAGAGAAACTTTTTGAGGAAAACTTGTCAAACGTTGATTTTCTTATTCCCTTACAAAAAATACTTTTTACAAAGTTTTTTGTTCACTTTCTTAGAGAAGTTGCTTATTTTATGATAATATAGCTTATTTTATTTTCAAAAAAAAATCTATACTACTTTCAGTGTCCGCGTATAGAATCTAATGAATTTTTGTAAAAATCTGTTACCCTTTACTTCGAGAAAAACTTTCATTAAACTTTAAACTTATTTTTTATTCTGGAAAATCACTGCTTTTTATATTTCATCTAATATTTTTTTAAATTCATCGCTAAAATCTGATTCTAGAAAAATAATGCTAGCAAATTATTATGAGAAATTCAGCACAGAAATGAAGAATGTTAAAATATTGGAAGAGATGATGCAAAAATAAAGAAAGTAGAAACGAATGATTTTTTTATTCATTTA
>CAKNXH010001604.1:186806-204325 GCA_932178445.1 Andricus quercusramuli
GTTTCAATTCACCTTCTGGTATGCGGTAGCAAACCACAGAAGGATGAATGGTTACTTGCGTTTTTGACCAGTAATTTTTTTTTGAAGAATCTTGATATTCAAGATGGTGATTTTCTGCCAAATCTAAATGAATGAGAATTATACCTTCTTTTGAATTTTCTTTTGTTCTTTCAATGTTCAGACTTTGCTGCTTGACTATAAAGTCATGACAACGTAGTTTTTTCATGTGCTCACTTGAGTAATAAACGAAATCATCTGGAGGTTTCACTACGGTTTCTAGATCTGACCTATCTGGATGCATCCACTCTCTGAACATGACATGTTCTAGGTAATTTTCGGCTTAAGCTTGCTTTAAAAAACTTTCCAGATCGTTATCGCCAGGACAGTTCTGATATTCATTGCAGCAGCATACAATCTGCGCAGGATTGCAAATTCTTTGAGCATCCCAATGTTGAAAATTCGACTTTTTTATCAGGGTTCTGTTGCTTAAAAGCTTAACGAATTTCTCCTCGATTATCTAAAACTAAACGTTTTTGAAGCTTAGCTTTTTCTCCATTGATTTTAACTGATGGACAGTCATTTTCACTTGGCATCAGGCGAATGATATGAGCATTTCGATCAAATCCGTCAACAGACAATGTCGTTTGATCTGATAATAGTTTTCTCGCTTTTGGGCCTGAGGAAGATAGAAGAACTGAAGATTCAATTAAACATTCATCTGTGCAAGCCATGCGATTGGAAGAGCCCAATTCAGTTTCGATATTTTTGATACTCCAAACTGTGTGGGAAAATAGTTAATCTCAAATAATTGCTCTGCAATTGATGTAGCCTTCTCAAACTGATGTTCTTGATGGCTAATAATTGTATCACCATCGCATTCAGTATTTTGAAGCTGAAACAGAGAAGAGGAATCACTGCCTTCGTTTTTTTTCATTCCCACCTCCTCTTTTATTTCCGTTTCAAAGTCCAGGCCCGATATATTGCCAAATTTTGAACAATAATAACAATGAATACAAAATCAATAACTCATAACAATTGACACGTGAACCCTTTCCTTCATCCAAGCAATGTAGCACGTTACCAGTGAAAAAGTAGCATCCTTAAAATTTTCTAAATATATTCTGTGGGATTGCTTTTCACTACTTCACCTGCAGAACATGAAGAAATGCTGTACTTGTTTGAAAAATATATTTCAAAAAATATCTTTGAGAACTTCCGGCGACGAATCCAATGGTGTTTTCAATTTTTCGATTGGACAGTTAGTTTCTTTATACTGGTTTGCCAAAATCGGAAATTCGTAGATAAATGAAACTGCAGGGTCTTGTTTAATAGCAGGAGAGGGGTAATCTTCAGTATCACATTCTATTTTAATTAGGGGGGGGGGGGGGCCCCCAAAAATAAAAAAATTAAAAAAAAAGTTAGGTGTGAATGAAAAAATTACTAAAAAAAGCGTCACGTTATGCGTGGAAGCTCACTGATGTGTTTTGGGATCAATTCCTAATTATTTATTTCATCATAATTAAGCATTATTTGCAGCCGTTAAAGTGCAAGACTGTAATTTCTAACTTTCTTACAATGAAGAGTTAAAATATTTTTTGAAAATATATATAAATACACGCTATCATTTTCAATGCTATGAAATGAAGAATGAATAGCAAAATTTTTAAATTTCCAACAATGCATCATTTTTAGCAAATTTTAAGCCAGAAACATTGATTTATACATAAAAATTGGGATTAAAATATTTTGAAATATTCTTTCAAAAATTTTTTTGAAAAAAATCATTGAAAATTTTTCAATGTGTCTAATAATAACTTTATTATCTTGGAACTCGAAGTTTTTTTCTAAATTTTCTAAAAATCCTGCAAAAGTGGTAGTGAAGTTCTTTTAAGATTAATTTTCAAAAAAAAGTGATTGTTAGTTTCTCTAGGAATTTTAAGACAAATTTTCTATTAATTTGAAAACTTTCAAAATGCATATAAGCTGATAAATTTTGTTTTCGACATCATCAAAAATCTATATTGTGTTTTAAATGTTTCAAAATCTTCTCACCTTCGAACTATCCTTGAATCTTTCTGAAACTTCGAAATATTTTTTGCACTTTCCCGATTATTTTTCAAATCAATAATTGTGTAATCGTCTTCTGTTATTTGAAATAAAAATTTCAATCTTTCTGAATATTCTCTTAAAATTGATTTTTCAAAACGAAAAATCATTCAAAATTTTCGCAGCAAACTTAAGGAACTTTTTTTATTTCCTTAAAATGTTCAAAGATACTTGAAAAGCTCAAAAGTTTCATTTCAAAATCATCAACAATCTGAATTTTGTTTTTCATTTTTCGAAATCTTTTTCAGTTTCAAATAAAGTTGACATCTTCTCAAAACTTGTAAATCTCTCGTAAGCTAACTGAAAATTTTTTCTAAATTGATCATTATGTTCAAATGTTATTCATAGATAAAAATTAAACAATTTTTCTACACATTAAAAATTTGTTAAATAGAACAACTAAAATTGTAACGTTCAAACTCTTAACTAAACACTCTGAAATATTAAAGAATCAAGGCTTTTTATTTCAAATAATTTAGCATAAAACTGTTTAGTTTTTAATATTTGATTTTTAATTGCTCATTTTAAATGAGAAGTGAAATATTTCTGAATATTAAAAAAATGGTCTTCCCTAATTGAAAATTTCGAATTGAATTTATGTTAAGAATGGAATATTTTAGATTGAAACAATATTTGAATAGGATGTGGAATTGAATAAGAGCGTTTAGTTTTTCAAATCATTTCTCAATTGAGAATAGTTTATGAAGTTTCAGTCAAACTTTTACATAAGTTTAGCTACTGAGGCTTTCAAATTGAAAAAAAAAATAATAATTTTTAACTGCAGAATCTTCCTGCAGAATCAATTGTTGTTCAATTTTCAATAATCAAACTACAGTTCAATGTGATTTATTATAATAGGAAAAATTCTTATTAAAAATGTGATATTTTTTTTAAATTTTAGTTTCTTGTAGAAATTTCCATTTCTACAATAATCTACCAGTATATAGAAAATAATGTTATTTACTTTCCCAATATTTCACCTTTTGTGAAATCTTGCAATTTTTGTAGATATTTGTAAATTTCAACAATAATTTACGTAAAATTTTGAGCGTTTTAAAGACGTCAAATACCCAAATTGAAGGAATGGAAAATTCTGTAGTTTTCTGTAATACCTTGTAGATTTGTACAACGAATAAAAAAATATTAATAGACAGTTACACAAATTTTTGAGTTGTAAAAACTTTGACTCTACTGTTAATATTTTTACTTTTCTACAAGGAAATACAAGGAAAAATTAGTTAGTTGTATTCGACTGTAGTTTTATGTTAAAATTTCTACATTTTTCTTAAAGAAGTACATGTTTAAACAAAAAATTACAATTGCAGAAATATCGTACTTTATTGTAAAAAATTTTTCCACCAGAGAATTCAATTGATTTTTGAATTGTTGAGGCTTATTACCTTCACAGTCTCAACTAATCCACTTGTGTCATGTTTCGAAGGAAGCTAGCAGAGGTTTTGGTCTTCGGAAGCTATAAGATGCTCTGCCAAAGGCGAATCGACCATGTTCTATTCACAATGTTAACCGGGGGTGGGTTAACGTGAAATGGCAACGTTGCCCCACTTACAAGAGACATCCCTCCTTCTGACCGAATTTCGCTTTACTTCTCAGCAATTCCTTTGAAACTACATGAAAACCCATAACTTCATTCCTCAAGACCTAAACCAGCCAGAACGAGTTGAATGTTGTAAAATGTAAATATTCCTAACGCGAGAGACAAATGAAATGAAAAAAAATGAAAAAAGAGAACAATTTTAAGGAACATGAAGAGTGAACAAATAGCGGAAAGTTTAAGAAAGGACAATTGGCTTTTACATTTCTTATTTGATTGCCTTTGTACTACTTCAAACTCGGTTTAGGATGTTGACTTCAGTGAAACCTTTTGATCCGCTCTGTTCTTCAGTAATTTCATATCTGGCTTAAATCAACACTGACTTGCCTAACAAGTGAACCTTCTAGGATCATTTCGTTTTGTTCAATCAAAGACGTTTGCGAACTAATTTTGAAAATTTTTGATATTTTATTTGAAAATTCAAAGTTTTTTGCAACGTATTAATCAAATGAATTTTTCAAATTAGAAAAAATACGAGTGCTGTGTTCTGGATTATTCAGGTCTGTATCACGCAATTTTTGAATCAAATTATAAAGCACAATATTTATAAATATAACTTTTATATTATAAATAATATGGCACTGCTGTAATACAAGTATTTAAAAATAATAAAACAATTTGAAATTCTGGAATGATTCATCATGAAACTTATTAAGTAACAACAGATACAAATATTAAATATTTTTGTCATTTGACAATAAAAATAAATTAAACAAAAAAAAAGAAACTTACGCCAGGTTATTTCAAGAAGTTTAATGAAATGTTCTCTTCTAAGCTTTCGAAAAAAGCTCTGGGAGATATACTGAAGCTCACTGTAGAAACAAAAATTATTGTCTTCAGAGTTGTTTATTAAAAATAGATATTAGAATCTTCGTGTTTGTATTTTTGTTGCAGGAGGGAGCCGCAAATAACATCATTCAAGAGAATATTCAGGGACTATAAAGAAGTAGAGAAATAATTGTTATTTAAATAACGTGAAAATAAATATAAAAATAATGCACGGTGACTCCAGAAAATATTTTTTCATAAGAATAGCTGTCTAATTCATACAAATTGGAAAAAAATCGTGATAAAAGGAAGCCAAATAGAGTTTACAGAATTTATCCTCAAGAAATAAAAGAAGCTATTGGTCATTTAATTTGAAAGAAGAATCGCATTTTCCCTATGACGGATGCTAAAAGAAAAGAATTAACATGAGTAAGTAACCTATTCTAAATCTTCTTGTGTATACTTTGGTTTGATTACTTTCAAAGACTCAAGGTATTGATTATAATTAATTAATTTTTGATTCAATACATTTATTTATTTTCTTTTTATGACCCGTGGAAAGTTCTAAATGAATAGCTGGAACTTGAATATTTCAGGGTATGTCAGGTATCACAGAAAATATATTTTTCAAATTCATCAATAATTTTATTGAAATGTCAACCGGATACTGTCAAGAATAAGTTTAACATAAGGTTTCACATAAACTGGGTCATAGAAAATGATAAAATGAAATTTTCTAATTTATCAACCTTTCAATCATTCTCTTATTTTTGTAGGCAATATATTTGACAAAAAAATGTTTGTCGAAAAGCTCTTTTTTCAATTCATCTTGGCACTATTAAAAAAAGGTTGCCAATGTGATGTCAAATGATTTTAGAATTTATACATAATTTACTTAAAATGACAACCAGATAAGTTTCAAAAATAGGCAAAACCTGTTTTTTGATTTTCGATTATTTTTTGTGCGATCAATGATTGAAGTTTCGATTTTTCGAAAAAATTCAAAAACTTGTCGTAATGATCCCGAAGGACTTCCACGAAGCATTATTTTGCATTGCTTGACTTTTTTTTTAAGTCGTGCGTTGTTTGACTTGACATGTTCATTTTTTTCGATTTTGAAAATTCTATAACTCTGGTGATTTTTTTTCGTGATAAAAGCAGTCATGAGAATGAATTGTTCGTATTTTTGTGTACTATGAACAGCAGAGAGCCTACTCAACCTACGTTTGACCCAGAATCTTCAAAAACTGGTCTTCATAACCATTCCTCTGCTCAGCATGACATTAAACATACTTCTGTAACTGCTTCTCCTAAACCTAATTGAGGGTCCAGATGCAATAACGGACGATATTCTTGGCTTCTTATTCCTTGCCCCTCATTCGCGATGAAGTGACACGCAAAATTATTAAACCTCTCGAAAAAAAATGTAAGCATATAGAGCCTAATGAAGAGTACAATCTTTGTGAAGAACATTTTTTGGTGCAGTATAATATGTTTCTCTAAAAGGACATCATTCCGATATTTTCGATTTCCTGATGTGGTTGGAAACATTTTATTGTGTATGACCATACAGGTCTCACCTGCGTGAAGAGTAGCAGATGCTTCTGTCTCCTTTCGCAACCATTTGCCACGAGTCTAACCTACACATGTCAGACAGGCGCTAACTCATGCGAAGAGCAGCGGATGCTGCTATTTATCCAGAGGCAATTACAATGAAATCTCATTTTTATTATGAGATCCTCATATTACAATATTTCTTTTCTACTCTAAACAGATGGTCGATCAAGGTCCGTTTATTTTCAAATTCAAAATATGATGATAGAAGAGCAGACTTGATAGATGTTGTTGCTCAGGCACCTCCTGCAAATGAAAAGCCAACAACTTCACGTGCTTTGGATTCTCATCGTTTGACCCTTGAATTAGACCATGGTTCTGAACCACCTCCAGAGGTCCAGTCGACTTTGCAGAAAGATAACACATCCAAGAAAACGCTTGATGACGAGATCCTAAACGTGATTGGGAAACGTTGAGTGGATGAATAGGTTTTAGCCCAAACAATACACAAAAAATTTTTAGTTTGTTGGTTGGATATACTTGAAATAGATCTATCTGAGGAGGAGAGGATGGAGCGCGTTAAGAAATATTCACCACCCAGCTATTGCCTTTTGATTGATCCACCTGAACTGAATGTTGAGGTTAAAACTGCTTTTCAGTCACAAGATTAAGCTTTGTTATGAGACGCTGGAATTATTTGGAAACAAGCTCTGTTGACAGCTCTGAGCGACTCTTGCCGTTTACTCGCTGATCTTCAAAATAATAAATCTCAAGTTGGAAGGAGCCTCGTTTTGACCCACCTCAATAAAACTTCGACGGATGCTTCAAAATTAACATGGACTGATGAGTTCTTATTCGGCAAAGACTTAACAGAAAATGTTGAGTCAGCTAAGGTTTTGGAGAACACATCTAAGATTCTGAAATCAACAAAGAACCAGCATCCGGAAAATTAAAAGAACTTTAAAGGCCCACCCCATCGACAGAACAAATCTTACCCATCGATGCTGAGCGGGCAGAAGAAAACATTTGCAGATCCTCCCAGGAATTACCAGAAACAGGATCCTTATTCCAAAATCCAATCCATGAGGGACTCCTCGAGAGGAACGAAGAACGAACATACGAGAGACTCAACAAGGATATATTAAAGGATTCTTTACGTAAAATTGCTGGACGATTACGTTTATTTTTTCATAATTGGGAGACCCTAACCTAACTAGGAGAACTAGGGGAACCTAACTAGGATTTTATCTTGGATTGAGGGTTATGAGATACCTTTTCTTTCAACTCCTCACCAGTTTTCACATGTGTGTAAGTCAAATTGGTCAAATGTAGACGAAGATAACATTAATATATTAATTCATAAACTCACGTCAAAAGGAGCCATTGAGGTTTGTACACCCATAGTTGATTAGTTTATTTCTTCATTTGTTCCTGTTCCAAAACCAGATGGAACTTCAGATTTATTTTAAATCTTAAAAATCTAAATAATGTAATTGAAACAGAACATTTCGAGCTTGAAGATTATAGAACTGCAATTAACCTTATAGATTATAATTGCTTTATGGACACACTAGATTTACAAGATACGTATCAGTTAGTACCATTTGCTGAATCGCATAGAAAATTTTTGAAGTTTGAATTTGATCGGAATTTTTATCAGTCTACATGTTTCCGTTTTGGATTATGTACAGCTCCTTACGTTTTTACTTGAATCATGAAACCTGTGCTTTCTCATTTGAGAGGTTCAGGTTATTGTTCGGTTGTTTACCTTGATGATTTCCTTTTATTGGCAGCTCTCCCACAAGAATAATTAAAATATTAAAAAATTATAAAAAATATTAAAGTAACACAAGAAGTTTTAGGAAGTCTGGGTTTTATAATAAATTCGAAAGAGAGCAATTTGAATCCTGGTTAAGAATGTGAATTTCTAGGATTTATCTACAATTCTAAATCCATGATACTTAGTCTTCCGCATGAAGACCGATCTAATATGGAAAACCAAATTTAGTTTTTTAGCATTACACGCCAATGTACTATTCGATTTTTTGCACAATTTGTTGGCTCCATTGTAGCTTGTTGTCCAGCTGTTAAATATAGTTGGGTTTACACTAAAGATTCTGAAAGACAGAGATTCTTAGCCTTGGAGTGGAGCGGAGGAAATTATGATGCACTAATGACTGTAAAACCTGATCAAACTGATATAAAGTGGTGGCACTCTCACATATTATCTAACATTATCTCCATTGAAGGCCTTGTCTTTCGCTTAGAGATTTTCACGGACGCTTCGCTGTCAGGTTGGGATCTGTATGTCTCAAGAATAAGGCTAATGGTTTTTGGTCAGAAAGGGAACGGGAATACCCAATTAATTTCTTAGAATTGAAGGCAGCATTTTTTGGCCTTCAATGATTGACAAAAGACTTTCATGATAGCAATATCCTCTTAAGAATTGATAATACGACAGCAGTGTCATACATTAATACAATGAGGTGTATACTGTTCGAGGATTTAAATAAAATCACGAAAGAAATTTGGTCTTGGTGTGAAAGTCGTAACATTTGGATTTTTGCTTCATATATAGGTTCGAAGGATAATTTAGGAGCAGACTTAGAATCAAGAAAGTTGGCAGAGGGAACGGAATTTGAATTAGCCCCTTCCGCTTTCACTGATATTGTTGAATAAATTTCGAACACCGGATATTGACTTATTCGCAAGTCATACAAATACGAAGTATATTCACTATGTGTCCTGGAAGAAAGATCCTGGGTCTGAGGAAATTGACGCATTTATACTTTATTGGGAAATATTTTTCTTTTATGCTTCTCCACCATTTAGTATTATTCTGAAAACTCTGAGAAAAATCAAAAGGGACCAGGCGGAAGGTATTCTGATAGTACCTGATTATCCTGCTCAGCCTTGGTACCCACTGTTTCAATCTCTTTCGATTCGTACTGCAATTAAATTCAACCCAGAATCAAATCTTGTAATTTGTTATGACAGGAACCTTCATCTTCTTTCAAAGAGCCTTACCCTGGTGACCGGATGGTTATCCAGCAAGCATTCCGGAGGAGAGGAATTCCAGAGTCTTCTATTATTGTCATGAATGGTTCTTGAAGTACTTCTTCTCATAAAATTTACGACGGAGCCTTCAAGAAATGGTGGAATTTCTGCAAGAATATGTCTATTGATCTCTTCAATACCACCAGTACTGAATTTTTAAGTTTCCTTAAAGCTGAGTATGAAAAAAGGTTGTCTAATAGCAGTATCAATTGCAAGATATCAGCTGTTTCATTCATCTCAGAAACAGATGTTGCTTGCGATGGAGGAGTAAAACGTTTTTTCAAAGGGGTGTCCAATCTCCGACACATTAGATCCAAATATTATAGCACATGGGATCCAAAAATAGTTTCAGATTACTTTTTGTCTAAAACTCTGAATGAAAACCTAACTCTGGAACAATTCTCAAAAAAAGTTATTACTCTTTTTGCCCTTGTTACTGCCCATAGAATGCAAACATTCTCGTTGATCAAAATTAATAAAATCAGGAACACAGAATCTTCTCTATAAATTAGAATCCTTCATCATATTAAAAAGTCCGGTAAGAACAAAACACAGCCCCTCTTAATCTTACCTTTCTTTTCCGAAATTAAGATTTCCGCAGCTTCTGCCGTATAATATTACGTGCAAAAAATATAAGGATTGCGTAGCTCTGCAGTGAAAGAGATCATGATGAATAGTGAAATTGATACAGAGATATTTTTAACTTCAAGCCGAAGGAGCTTTAACAAAAAAGAGAATTCACAATCACCAAATTACAGTTGTCGATAATTTGACAGATTTTTTATTTGAAAATTCATCTCTTTTGATGTCGTCATTTTGGGTAGAAAATTCAACTGTTGGTTGGAAAGGAATCTATTTTGGTTGAGGATTCAACTATTTTGTTTCAAACTCGAGTTGATTTCGTAACTGATCCGAAAAAATAATGACTATATCAACACAAGGAATTAATCTGCAAAAAGTATGTAAAATAGGGGGGGGGGGGGGGAATACTGATCAGTGATGTGGATGCTTTCTCATGAATAGAAACCGATACACAGTTTCTCTCATTCAATGTGGCTAAACATCAAACCATTGTCAAAAGACCACTAATTGCAACCAGACTGTCAAGAACATGGCTACATAGACAATCTCTTTCAACTTGAGCTCTGTTCGTTCGAAAATTGAACAAGGGTCCATTCAATTACTTGGTGAATGGCAGCATTGTGCCAGGATCACTCTGTGAAACTTATGCCTCTGAAAATTCAATTAAAATTATTGTCACTCTCGAGAGCTTCCATATAACATAGCAGGTCAAGTAATAACCAACTTCTGTCTAAACATTAACGACGTTCAGAGTTAGAGTCAATCTTGTCTCAGGAGGAGCCGTATACGAAAATTAATTTAAGGTAGTTGGTACTCTAATAAGCGAGTAAGTACGTCTTTGAAGAAGATTCCGCACCTCATAGAGCAATTAGTCTCTGAGAACTAGGATACTTTATAGTGAAAGCTTTTAGTACTTTAGAGACATGAGAATGACTATTGTGGGGTAGTGAATTAGATTATCAAGAAAATTGGAATTTTTCAGTAAAGCGAAAAAACATCTCCTGAAATCCAAATTAATATTTAAAGACAAAATTTCACTTCTGCCCTATATTTTTTTTTATTTAGGGCAAAAAATGAGCGATCATATAATGTTATCCAGTTATGAGGAATAGAATGTGGAATTTGTCAATATCAAAGTGACAGGGAACCAAAATTGGAATAGGCTGACCGGCGGATTGCTACAAAGAATGAAATTTTCATTTTAAGCAAAAAATAAAAACTAGCTTCTGAAGTATTGAATTGCCCGATTCGTAAAAAAAATGAGCTGATCAGAAAAAAATTAACCGATTTCGACTGAATCATTCAAGAATTCAGGGGTTCACATTTCATGGGTTTCGAAAATTCTCTTTTAATAACATTTACAAATCTAATTTTAACGAAAAAAATTTAAACATACTGCTAAGAAATGGAGATTCTGGATGAGAAAAATAACTTCATCCAAAAAATGATCATGAAAAAATGTTACAGTTAATATTTAAAAAAAATATAAAATTTCTGCCATGAAGGATGAATTTTTAAATCAAACCCATACATTCTTAACCGTGAAGATTAATTATCTACTAAAAATACGAGTTAAGAAAAAAAAAGTTGATCCAAATTTTTGAATTTGCGTCAAAAGAGGAATTTTCTTTGAAGCAGTTGAATTTTTGATATGAAAATATGAATTTCCAAGAAAAAATTTATGTTTTAACCAAACAGTTGCATTTTTATGCAAAAAATGGAAAATTTCAAAACAATAAGCTTAGTTTCCAACCCTGGAAGACGAATGTGTAACTGTCAAAGATAAATTTTCAGCAAAAAATGGAAGAGTTATATTTTCAGTTGAAAGCATAATTTTACACAGAACAAGTGAATTTTCAACAAAACAGGTCAATCTTTTACCAAAAAAATATTTTTTTCTAGTAAGTGGTTCAACTTTTACTCGAGAAGTTTTTTAGTTTTTAAGTTTTTCAAATACAGTTTTATTTTTATAGAAATAGTTCAATTTTCAAATGTAAAAGATGACGTTTGCAGTATGACAGATATATTTTTAATCTAAAAGATGCTTTTCCAACCAGTTGAATTAAAAAATTTTTTCTTTATGGTTGGATTCAAATGATTGAAAATCAATTTGTTTAGCCAAAAATTTGACGATACCATTCTTAGTTCAAAAAATATCCTTTTTTATAGAAAATCCCGGGACCTCCTGAGTCCTTTTTGAATAAAAATGCAACTTTTTATTTCAAAATTAATCTGTTTTGTTGAGGAATCAAATACTTTGTTGAAATTGCGTATTTTTTGGTTGAATTAAACTGTTTCCTCATTACAAATTAAAATCTGTTTTGGTTGAAATAGCAACTTATACATGTTTCGTTGAGAATTCATTTTTTTTTGTAGAAAAATCATCTCTTCCGTTTGAAAAACCGTTTATTTTTGTTTAAAATTATTTTTTTATAATAAAAATATAATCATTCGACTTCTAGTTCAAAATTTATTTTCTTTATTTGAAAAAACAACGATTTCGGTAAAAATTCATGCTGAAAGTTCATTTTGGTTGCAAATTTTTCTTCATTCAATTCAAGTGGTTAAAGATTAATTGTTCCAATTGGAAATTTGACGATTAAATTTTTGGTTCATAGAATATATTTTCTATTTGAAACTTCCTATTTTGTTTAAAATTAATCTTCCTTCATTCCAAATTCATATATTTGGTTGAGGATTCAACTGTTTTGTTAACAATACATCGTCTTCGTTTAATTGAGCTGGTTAAAAATTCATCTCCTGGATTGGTAAAAAAAGGAAAATAAAAGAAAAAGCAAGAAAGGAGTCATCGCAGAAGGAAATAGAAGTAGATGAGATGAGGAATACAAAGACAGAAAAAGAGAAGGTCAAAAAGGAATAAAGAAAATTTAGAAGAGGGAGAAGTAGTGGAAAAGAATATGGGGGAAAAGAGAAGAATTCTAATTAGTATGTTCAAAAGAAAGAGGAGGAAAATAAATGGTTTGAGGAAGAAGCGGAGAAGGCTAGCTCGGAAGAAGAGGTTTGGAAGGTATTAAATAGAGAGATGAAAAGAAAGAAAAGAATAAGCTACAATACTGAGATGATAGAATAGAAAAACTATATTACGGATTTGCTAGGAGGGGTAGAGAGGAAAGTTAGGAAAGGAGGAAGATATGAGAAAGAGGACATAAAAAGGGAAGAAGTCGACAAGGTGTTAGGAATGATGAAAGATGGAAAGGCACCTGGTATAGATGAAATTCTGAATGTAGTCTGAAAATACGAGAAGATTGAGCTAAAGGAATGGGCATGGATAATGTGTGATAGAGTACTGAGAGGAAAAGAGTGGCCAGAGTTATAGAAAGAATAAATGAACGGATTAGAAGGAAGAAAGGACAATTATTGCAATATCCATTGACTGAAAGGCGGCGTTCGACTTTCTGGACAGAGTCGAGATACAAAAAGTTATAGTGAAAGAGAAGATACGAGAGGCCTTAATGAAGAGTGGATTGGAAATTTTTAGAGAGAGAAAAATCAGGGTGAAGGTTGAAGCGCATGTAGGAGATAGTTTCAAGCTAGTGAGAGGAGTAAGTAAAGGATGTCCTCTGATCTCAATTGTATTTAATATATTAATCTTAGACCTAGAAGAAGAAATGAAGATAAAAGGGTGGAGAAGGAAAATATATATACAATGGCATACGCGGACGATATAGTATTGATGGCAGAGGATGAAGAAGGGCTTAGGGACTTAATTACAGGATTGGAGAAACACTTAGAGAAGAAAAAGTTGAATTTGAATGCGGAAAAAAAGATAATGACGCTTAGAAAAGGAGGGGATGGAAAGAAAAAATGGAGAAATGGATGGGAATAAAGTTAGGAGTGAAAGAGTTGAAATATTTGGTATATTCTCTGCAAATAAATGGAGATCATGAAGATCATATCTAAGAAATGATAAAAAAAAATCAAGAGGGGTAATGAAACAGTTATG
This sequence comes from Andricus quercusramuli, assembly GCA_932178445.1. Taxonomy (NCBI): domain Eukaryota; kingdom Metazoa; phylum Arthropoda; class Insecta; order Hymenoptera; family Cynipidae; genus Andricus; species Andricus quercusramuli. Next base: position 200,450 of record CAKNXH010001604.1, read on the forward strand.
GGGAATAGGAACAAGAAGGTGTAAAAGATTGGAGGAGGAGAATATTGTTATTTAATGCGCTGGTATGGCCAGTTTTAGGTTATGGAGCAGAGATATGGGCATTGAAGAAAAGGAAAGTCATTGAGAGTTCACGAGAAAGGTATATAAGGTGGTCGCTAAGGGAAGATTAGAGAACGCCTGGATATATGGCGAGAGGGGAAAAGCGAAAGGATAAATTAAGTATGAGAGCGGGAAAGAGGGCATGGAAATTTGAGACTAAGTTGAAGGTGGGAAAGAGAAGAGAGTTACCGAAAAAGTGTTCAAAGGAGGTAGAAGAAAGTAGAGGGAGGGTGATAAAACTAACAAGATAAGAAGAAGAATGGAGGAAGTTTTTTGTTGATAGCGATATGGGAGAGGGGAATGAAGTAAGCTATGATGAACTGGAGAGAAGGAAGAGGAAAATACAATCAATGGAAAGATGAGAAATGATTGAGAAATCAAAATGTGATAAATGGTATTAGATGATAAAAAAGGAATTCCAAATGATGTAAAAATTGGATGATGAGACAGAAGATGGACCAGAATAAAAAGATTCAGATTGGGATCGAGGTAAAGGAGAGGATGTATTGGGAAAAGAAAGAGAACAGAAAGTGCAGAACGTGTGAGTGGACGTACGAAATATGAGAGCATGTGTGTGAAGGATGTGGGAGAGGAATGGAAGATGAAGGCAGCTGGCAAAAGAGTGTGATAAGGATTCTATGGAAGTATGAAACAAGTAAGGAGTGTAGGAAGAAGTCGTGGGGGGATATAGGGGCAAATAAAAAGGCATGAAAGAATGAATATGGGAAAATGGGAAGATTGAGGTAGGAGAGAAGTAAAAGAAAAGAAAATTCATCTTTTATGATGGAGAAGGTCATCTTTTTTGGTTAAAAATCAATTTTTCGGTTGAAAATTCAACTTTCCGGGTTGAAAATCAAACTTCATTCTAAAAAATTCGTCCTTCTCATTTCCAAGGCCGTTTCTTTATTTTATTTTTTATGTTTCAGATAACAACATTTCCTGGGACTAACGAGCCGGCTTTCAACGTCCCGTTCGCAATTACATTCGTTCTTTTTTTCTCGTCACATCCTCAAACGACAGGAAATGGAAGAGACCGAGACTGCTGATTCAGTGTTTACTCCTTGGCAACTAGGGATTTCCGCCGATGTATAATTCAGCACTACTTAGGTGCATTTCCTCGCGATCTCCGCTCTCGCAAATTGAGCCTTTTCGCTGCACCTCTAAGACTTATTTAACACGCCCCCTTCATCAAAAAAGAACTTGTTTTAAATTAAATTTTCAAATAAGCTTTCTAAATGCTGGTTGTTAATATTGTACAATTTAAGTTTTAATATCTCTGAATCCATAAAATTTAAAACATGAGGAATAGTATGATTTTTTACCAAAATAGAGAAATAAGTTATTTAAAAGAAAATTAATGAGAATACCAGATTTAATTCTATATTAAACACTTGAAACTTCTGAGATTTTAAGTCAAAACATACTGACAATATACGAATCTTCAACCAAACAATATTTTCTACCAACAGAGGTGAATTTTCAATTCAAAAACATGATTTTCTTCAAAGCCTGACAAATTTTCGACAAAAAATATTATTTTCAAAAAAGAAAGATACATTCCAAACCAAAAAAACTAATTTTTTACGATCAAATATGAGTTTGATCAGAAGAACAAATTTTTAACAAAACAATCGAATCTTCTTCAATTTTCAATCAACCTAGATAGGTTCTCAACCAAATTGTCACATTTTTGAGATAAGAAGACAACATTTTCAGAAGACAGTTGTACTTTGTTTCCGGAAAGTGGATTTTTCAACAAAAAAATTGATTTTCAGCGGAAGAAGATAACGTTTTTACCATGGAAAATGAATTTTCTACCATCATAGATGAGCTTGAATCAAAAGAACTAATTTTTTACAAAACAGTAGAATTTTCCGCTAAAGAAGCTGACTTTATAAAATATTTCAATTTTTAACTTGAAGAGTTTCCTTTCAATCAAAGAATCCATTTCCAACAAATAAATATGACCTTCCTACGATCAAAAATAACTTTTATACCAACAGACGAATTTTTAAGAAACTCAATCAAACGAGAGAAATGTAGTTTCAATAAAATAGTTGATTCCTCAACCAAGTAGAAGATTTTTCAACAAAAAATGATGCATTTCAAACCAAATATAAGCATTTTGAATCGAAACATATATTTTTTAACCAAACATGAAACCGTCAAATTTTTAGTTGAAACATTTAATTTTCATTTAGTAGCTTGGAGAGAACGAATTTTCAACCAAATGAATCCTTAACTCAAAAATTAAATTTTCAATAAACGAGATTAATTTTTTACCAAAAAGATAAATATTTCACAACGTAAATTAATTTTTAACAAAATTGTTCAATGCATTTTTGACCTGGAAATATGATTTCGTGACAAAAAAGATAATTCGCAACTAAACACTTTTTTTAACCAGCAAGATTAATTTTCTACCAAAAAAGACAAAATGCCAAAACATGAAGTTTTGACCAAATGGCGAATCTTTAACAAAATACTTGAAATCTCAATAAAAACAGATTAATTTTCCACTGCCATCAGAGATGGATTTGATTCCATAACAACAAATTTAAAAAAAAGCAAGTTTTCGACCAAAAAAGCTGACTTTACTAAATACATCAAACTTCAACCAACATAGATGAATCTTCAACCAAATTTTTGTTTTATTTCCAACAAAAAATTTATTTTCATTTGAAAAAGATTAATTTTCTCTCATGAAGAATAAATTTTCCACTAACAAACGATTTTTTAACGAAAAATTATGAATTTGAAACCAAATATAAGAATTTTCAATTAAAAAATATATTTTTCGAACCGAAAATGAAACCGCAAAATTCTCAGTTGAGACAATCAATTTTTGACTAGTCTTGTATAATTCAATAAAAAATAAATTTTCAACCAAATAGTTGAATCCTCAACCCAAATGACAAGTTTTCAACAAAGAAGATTAATTTTCTATCAAAGCGACCAATTTGAAACAAAGATTTGAGAATAAAATGCCTCCCTTTTTTTTTATTCGAGACATCAATAAATGTTTCGAAATTTTTCGATATCTTTTTAATCTTTTGAAATCTTTTAAATTTAGTGAAATACAAACTACTTTTTCAAATCTTAATTTTTCTTGGTTGATGATTTATAATTTCAGATGAAAATTTGTAATTTTTGGTTAAAAATTGAATTGTTCCGTAACTATTTCGTTATAGGCTCGTCCTTTTTGACTGAACCAAACTGGTTGAAAATTAATGGTTTTATCAGAAAATTTGACGATTGCATTTTTGGTTCAAAAATATATTTTTCCGTAAAAAATGCTCATATTTAGTTTATGGTAGAAAAATCATCTTTCTTAGTTGAAAATAATTTTTTTTTGTTAGAAACTCCATTTGCCTCATTGGAAAATCAGCTTTCTTCTAAAAAATTTGTCTTCCAGTTAAGAAAATTAATTATTAACAAAAAGAACATTCCTTCAACAAAAGAAATCCATTTTCAACAAAAGAAATGAGTTTTTAACAAACAAAAAAAAACAAATTTTCAACAACAGTGGTGTATTTAAAACTATTTTCGAACAAAAATAATAATATTCTACCAAAAAAAAAAAAAAAAATAAACGAATGTTCAACAAAATACATAAGTGTCAACTTAAAGATCTAACTATGAAAGATAAATTTTTAGGTAAAAATGGAATAGCTTAATTTTGAGTTTAAAAAAATGATTTTTAGCTACGTAACAGGAGTTTCAAAAAATAGTTGATTTTTCTAACAAAAATAATGAATTTTGTAGCAAAAAAAAAAA
>CAKNXH010001605.1:0-10687 GCA_932178445.1 Andricus quercusramuli
GCATGCACAAGAGGGATAAAACTTGTTGGTGGTGCTTTCGACACTAAACGCTGCAATAATAAGTAACAACATTTTCACTTTTCAAAATGGTGTATTTTTAAGGAATTTTATAATATTGAGGGGTTGATTTGGTGTGGGTTCCACATGCACTAGAGGGATGAAACTTTTTGGTGGTGCTTTCGTCACTAAGTACTGCAATAGTGAATAAAAATATTTTGACTTTTGAAATTGGTGTATTTTCAAGGAATTTTATAATATTGAGGGGTTGATTTGGGGTGGGTTCCACATGCAGTAGAGGGATGAAACTTTTTGGTGGTGCTTTCGCCACTAAGTGCTGCAATAATGAATAGAAACATTTTGACATTTTCAAAATGGTGTATTTTTAACAAATTTTATAATATTAGGGGTTGATTTGGGGTGGGTTCCACATGCAGTAGAGGGATGAAACTTTCTGATGGTGCTTTTGGTAATAAAAGCTGCAATAATGAATAAAAACATTTCGACTTTTCAAAATTGGGTATTTTTAACGAATTTTATAATATTAGGGGTTGATTTGGGGTGGGTTCCACATGCACTAGAGGGATGAAACTTTTTGGTGGTGCTTTCGACACTAAATGCTGCAATAATAAATAAAAACATTTTGACTTTTCAAAATGGTGTATTTTTAAGGAATTTTATAATATTGAGGGGTTGTTTTGGGGTGGGTTCCACATGCACTAGAGGGATGAAACATTTTGGTGGTGCTTTCGTCACTAAATGCTGCATAATGAATAAAAAAATTTCGTCTTTTCAAAATGGTGTATTTTTAAGGAATTTTATAATATTGAGGGGTTGATTTGTGGTTGGTTCCACATGCACTAGAGGGATGAAACTTCATGATGGTGGTTGCGGCATGGAATACTGCCATATTCAGTGAAAATATTTCGACTTTTCAAATATTCCATTTTTCGTTTTTTTTTCTTCGTTTTTTGTAAACGTTGCGAACTTCCGAATCATAGGAGATCCTTTTTCAGGAAAAAATAATTTTTAATACACATCTCCATCTAATCTGAAAAGGCGTTACAAATTTATGTTATTCTCTGATGATAATATTGATTGTTCGAAAAACTGCAGTATAATATGTTACCTGCGAAAATTCATAAATCTAGAATTTTATAATGAGATGCGCCTAGAGTCCATAATCAAACAATGTATCATACTCTATGCAATTATCTGTGTGTGTGTATCACACTACCTTGTGATTACAATACCTTAGGATGGTTGCAAATAAATTAATGAAACTTGGAGGTCTTCTTTTCACTATTTATATCTCAAAATTGATAAAAAGAATTCTGAAAACATCGATTTTTTTTTTGGGTAAATGAACAACGGCCATAACACGTTGGAAACACCAGTTCCCGTTAGATCACTGAAGTTAAGCAGTGTTGGGCGCGGTTAGTACTTGGATGGGTGACCGTCTGATACTACTGCGTTGCTTTTGGCGGTCGTGGGTGTGGTGAGCCCACACTTGTAGTTATTTACTACAAGAAACTATCCACCTAGAAACACTACCCAAATCGGGCAGTGTCACGCTTACCCCTAGAGGCTCGCCGAAAGGGAAATGGCTTACTGGTATAAAAAAAAAATCTATAATATTTGAAAAATATGTTTTTCAATGTGAAGATGTTTTTATTAATATACTTCAATGTTCATGCGAGAATATATGAGATTCCTTATCTCGAGATGAATCGGGTGACCTACGATAATGATAATATACATATGTGTGTGTGTGTGTGTGAGGTGTCTTCAAGGGTGACTGGGCGACCTCTCAGAGTATCAGCCTTATCCTTGCACGCGGGGCTCTACAAGGATGGACGAACCCTTTCCCTAGCTGCTCGTGGGAACAACAATGAAACCACCAAAACAACAAAATGTTGTAGATGCGGTTCAAAACGATCGAACGCGCAAAGTACCCGACAATGGGTCGCCGAACAATGCCGATCATCCTAGAGTTCGGGGTGCTGAAAATAATGTAGACGGTAACACGACGACGAACCGGCGAAACGCTCACATTGAGTGGACGGATGAACTTAAGAATGACTTGCTGGACTGCTACGATGCCAGCATTATGCCTGTTCGCGGATGCTTTATAACGCGTACGCACACTCTGTGGTGCCAGAAACACCCAGAGCTTCAGCACGTTTCGCATCAGTCTTCGCGAAATCAAGCCGCATACCTCCGGAAAAATGGATATGTTCGCGGAGCACTTCCCCAACCTCTGCTTGATCAAGCTGCAGACGAAGATAAAGCGACATTAAGACCAACCGCAGAAAGCAGGCACCTTCTGAAAGATGATCGCAATTTCAGTAAAAGGAGGAAGATCAACATGCAAGTTGAGGAGCTTACTTTCAAAAGGGCATATATCCACACGGAGAGGATTTAACCGCGACCGTTACTGCCAAGTCCGCTGCCGTCGCGCAAAACTTGCGAGTGGGAGGGAGGCAGAAGCTGTTGCTGCGCTCGCATGAACCATTGCGGGCGAACCTCAACCGTTCTGGAGCATGACCGTAATACGCAGCGTAGCGATAGTTACTCCACTCGCAGTGATAGGTACGGTTTACTCCGCAAGCATTACTGCGCGCACCGTTTTTTTCGATATGGGTAAACCTGGAACTACAACTTTGCCCAGAAAACGTAGGACCATTGCCATAATTAAGGGCTCATTGAAGGCTCATTTGATAGCCAAAAGCCAGATTTTGGGCTCTGCCACTTACACGCTTAACTCACAAACTAACAAACAATAACTCGAAAATATAATAAATTCCGACGTTTGTGACAGCGAGACAAAAACATTCGAGTACGCGCGACGACGATCAACTGATATCGTTAGACTTCAGACCGTCCAATCCTATTACGGTGGCAACCGCAACGGCTCGGGAATCTGGCAGTAACTGTTACTGCGACGGACGCAACAGTCGCTGCAGAATCTTTTACGGTGGCGCGCAGTGACTGTCACGGTGTAGAAGTAATCTTTCCGTCATCAACCGTCACCGTCGCTGCTGAGCCACAACATGATTTTTCTTCAGAACTCTTGTGGTCGGCGCAGCAACGGTTACGGTGAAAAATGCACCCGCTCTGGTTTACTTCTCTCCGTGCACTTATGGTCTTTGCTGGGAAATCGAGAAAAACGTTTTATAGCATTTATGAAAGAATTGCTTTTTCTGGGTTCCTACATTGTTTTGGTTCTAGGCCACGTACCATATTACCAGAAGTTTGCATTCTCATTATCTCCTTATCTCATCATCTCATTATCTCATTATCCAGACACTGGATGCATGCTCTTTTGGTGGCAAAGCAAATGTTTAACTCACTTTTAATATGGGATGGAAAGCTTTTTTAGCGGGAACTGATACATAGGTTGATAGGGATTATCCTGAAGATACGATTAACGCAAAAAAAAATTTTTTTAAGTGAATTTATGCCCTTTTGGAAGTAAGCTCCTCAGTTCCTCTTGAGCCCCAAGATCTGGCTGAAATAGATGCCCCCCCTCGTGGAGATATCTCGCAAGAGTCCGACCTCTGGACCATCAATTGCTCAGTTTATGGTGCTGAGAGAGCTTTGGCTGATTCAAATCGAAAGCTGAAACCAACGATGACTCAAAAGAACAAAAGATGATTGCATCAACTGAACGTGTTCAATGTGTGATTGACTGAATAACACCTGGTATACCGTTCACGGAAAGGGTTCGAAAGTTCGCGAAGAACTAAGGATCTTGAATCACACACTAAACAAGTTAAACAAAGCTACTGACAATCAAGCAGCATATTGTTGACAACATGCGGCTGTTATCTATCGCAAGCAGGAGAATACAGAAGAGGGAGAGATGGATCAGGGAGAATCAACAGTTTTTCGCTGACCCATCACGCCTCTTCAGCGATCTCCCTGTTTTTTGAAAAAATTCACCCAAGCCCAGGGAGGCAGAGACTTCTAGGAGAGAAGTGTACAAGATCCCGAAAACACTAGAGTTGCAAGAAGATACTGACAATATCATCCGTTTCAAGGAGTTTTGCGACAACCTCATCAAATCTGAGGAGGGATGTCCATCAGTCACTGCCGAAGAGGTGAACAAAGCACTTAGAGGCACGAAGAACTTTTCCGGTGCTAGACCAGATTGTATCAAGAACTTTTGGTGGAAGAAGTTTACTTTTATACACCAACATTTGGCCTGCATATTCACCTCATATTTAAAGTTGGAGACGCCCATTCCGCAGTGGCTGGTGTTAGGACGCACTATACTCCTACCCAAAAAAGGGAACTTGTCCAAACCAGAGTATTACAGGCCAATAACTTGTTTGAAAAGACTGTATAAGATCTTTACAGCTGTCCTAAACAACAGGATTGTTCGACGAATTGAGCCCGTATGACGAGAGATGTATGAACAACGTGGCTCAAAAAAAGGTGTAGCAGGCTGTCGAGAAAATCTGCTAATTGACAGGTGTGTCTGTAAAGAAGCTGCAGCCCATCAGCGCGTCCTGTCAATGTCATGGACTGACTACCAGAAAGGTTTCGATTCATCCTCTCATAGACCTATCATCTGTCTGTTGGGAAGCTTGAAGGTACATCCACACATAGTGAGATGCATAGAGAGATTGAAGCCTTTTTGGAAAAATAGATTTAACATCTCATCTAGGAACTATCGTCTGACAACGAACAACGTCACCTTCCAGAGGGGCGTCTTTCAAGGTGATACCATGAGCCCTTTGCTTTTTTGCATCACACATCTGCCTCTATCTATCGCTTTAAGAAATTCTCCTGGATAACTCTGTGGCGACAGTAATCAGCGCGAGCATAAGGTCACTCATGTATTTTATATGGATGATCTGAAGATCTATGCCACTGGTAAAAGCCAACTTCGAACTGCTATAAATATCGTCAAGAACTACACAGGAGAGAGTGGGATGGACTTTGGTTTGGACAAGTGTGCCAAAATTCATTTGAAGAAAGGAAAGCTTCCTGGCGTTCCAAAGGACCCTGAGCTTGTGGATATAAGTGTCATTAGACATCTTAATACTGGTGAAACCTATACATAGCTGGGCGTGCCTCAAAGCCGCATTCAGGACGTAACATCAGTGAATGAGTCTCTCCGAAGCAGATACAAGCATCTCCTTCGACAGATTTGGTCTTCCAATCTTTCGGCGTTGAACAAGATATCTGCGACTAACATTCTCGCCGTCCCAGTTCTACTCTACTCGTTTGGGGTGGTTCAATGGACGATGAACGAGCTTAAGCCCTTGATGTCACCACACGTAAGATCATGCATATGCATAAAAGCTTTGATATCAATTCGTCAGTTCCGCGATTATACATTTCACGCCGTCAAGGCGGACGCGGACTTTCGAATCTCCAGTGTCTTCATAACCGAATTGTTGTCAGTACAGCTAACATCGTTGCGAATGGCAGAGATCCTCCCCTAAAGATGGTCAGGATCCACGAGATGATTGGCGAAGGAGCGTTCGTTTACAAAGCCGCGGAGCAAGAGGCCGAGGCCCTTGGCCTGAATTTTAACATCAGAAGTGAGGAAAGTGCATTACTCCATCTAGATGCTTCACGTCTAAAAGCCGAAGTAAAGAAAGCAGATGTTGAAAAATTCCACCAACAGCTACTCGACAAGCATATGCACGGAAACTTTCACAGAAATGTAGAAAAACAGTCCTTTTCGAAGGAGCAAGCTTTTGTTTTCCTCAAATCATCAGGACTCAATTCAGGTACAGAGGGTTTTATTTTTGCATGCCAGGACGGTGGCATTTCCACCTTAGCATACCGTGACCGTATATTATGTCAAGAATTTCCCAGTTATAGGTGCAGAGCGTGTCATGCACACGCTGAGTACCTAGAACACATACTAAAAGGATGAGCGACCCACGCAGGAACGACGTATATATATGGACATAATGCGGCCCTAAGTTTACTTCATTACCATCTTTGTCGCTCTTTCGGTGTTGGTCGCGACCCTGCCCTGCCGAATGCTCCAAGGGATATAGAGTCAATTGTCCGTAACGAGAAGTGCCAAATTTTCTGGAACTACGATTTTCGGGCATGAGTATCCGTTGCGCACTCGAGGCCTGACATTGTTCTCCAAGACTACGAGAAACGAACTATATTCGTGATCGAATTCTCGGCTGCGTCCGAATACAACATCACTGCAAAGGAGAAAGCAAAAGAGGAGAGTTATCAAGACCTTACAAGAGAGCTGCAACGACTGTACCCAAAATATTCGGTGCGAGTAATTTTCCTCGTGATAGGTGCTCTTGGAGGTGCGAAACTACCACTGGTTCGTAACCTTGAGGGCCCTGGAAATCGAGTTTAAATCGTAGAAAATGGATCCAGGCCAAACGGCGAAGCCATTTTGTCTGATTTTTTGTACAAATGATCTAAAGGGTATAGAGACTGTCGGTACAGCTCGCTTTTTTCGAAAAAAATCTATTTTTCATCATACCTCAATCGATATGATGAAAAATTGTATGCAATACTCGGGCCGAGGCAACGATTTCGCTCGTGTGATATCAGCCCTCGCTTCGCTCGGGCAGCTAACTTCACACTCGTGCAATCGTTGCCTTTCGACCCTCGTCACGCAATATGCTATTTCATGTAACAATGAAAAGAAGAAAAATTACTTTTTGTGGTGCAGTGTTCTACTACTAAGCGAAGCAGGGAGCAGGTAAGGCAGTTATCGAGCTTGGAATTTCTTTTACGCGACACTAGCGGGAAGAGGAAAAACTGCTATGCGAGTCTGTAGGTTCTGAAGCTCCCACTATTACCCTCATTGCTTCATTTAGGGGCGAACTCAGCGCATACGAAAACTAGGGGCCCCTACCCAAAGGAGTGGGTAAATTCCCAAAAGGTTGGGTGGGTGGTAAGCTTACTCCGAAAGAAGTACCTTTTGTACATTAAATGACAATATACAAGCTCTCTGTATAAACGGTAGATTATACAAATGCGCAAGATTTACCCTTTTTGATATTTTTGTTTTGGAACATTTGATTGAGAATGGTCATTGTTAGGTAAATGAAGTCGAAACTCAACATGTCTCGGAACAATTAGCCATACAATACGAATAAAAAATTACTGTTGAAGTGTGTTTCATAGGGTTCCAAGAAACCCCATAAGTAAAATATTGGGGTTTGCGATGTTCTGATGCTAAGTATGATTTCAGTATGATGACGTGTTATTAATTATGATTTATAACAATATTTTATTATAATAATGCTAGAAGGTTGTGTAAGTGGTTGGGGTGGATAATATCATGAAATGCAAACTTCAAGTGAAATTAAACTTTAAACAATACAATATCTTATAATCACTTCGCCCCCGAATTCATGCATGCAGTATTCACGCCGAATCAGTGTGAATGTACAATTTTTGGCAACTTACTCCGAAAATAGTACCTTGTACATTAAATGACAATAGACAAGCTTTCTGTATAAAAAATAAGATTATACAAACATGCAAGATATCAATTATCTGTGTCGCCAAATTTCCTCCGAAAATACCAGATTGATTCGCATTGGACACAAACTTTGCATGTTTGCCCAACTCAGGAGCTGTCATAAATCTAGCGCTCCTGTTTGTTTCACCTGAGAGCTTGTACAAAAAGGTTGAACTACTTTGTCAAACATTAATTTTTTGGCTGAAGATGCATAATTTCTGTTTAAAACTTATCTCGTTGCTGGAAAATTGAAATATTTTCTGACAAATTAATCACTTTCAGTTGAAAGTGGAATTATTCCGTTGAAAATTCGTATTTTTCAGTATAAAATAATTCTTATTCTTTAAAAATTAATATTTTGTATTGTATATCGTCATGTAATGTACAAGATACTACCTTCATAGTAAGTTGCCGAAAATTGTACAGTTACACTGATTCGGCGTGAATATTGCATGCAAGAATTAGGGGCCGAAGTGATTATAAGCTTGTGACGTGACTGATTTATAATTTAGCGCGCAGGAAATTTTATGTATAGAACGATTTTATTTCTGATGAGAGGTTGGCTGGCAGCAATTCGCGCTCGAATTTCTGGAAACGCGGCAAACGAATTGTCACGAGCTCTTATGTAATCCAGACGATTGGTGGGTCGCGAAAGGTAATTATAAAGAGTGGGAAATTACTGCTTCGAGCGACATTGACTAAATAATGTGATCATTAGAGTTTATTCCGTTTGACTGCTAACACATAAATCTAAGCATTTAACTAATTCTCTATTAACCATGTTTGTGCGGAGCAATGTATTCATCTAAGCGAGGTATTTATTGTTATTTTGAAAATGTTTTTTTTTTTGTCAGTTATGGTTTCATTTGAGTGAAGTTACGATTAGGAAATTTCAAATTTCGTGTGTGTTTCAGCGTGGATTGTTTATAATATAATGTGACGATGAAAAATGACTGTTACAAATCTCGACGCTAGATGCTTGGTAAAATTGGAAGGAAGATTAAAATATCGGAACCTTGTTATATTTAAACATCAATCAACTTTATGCAATGGACAATTCATGGACAAATGTCAATACCAGATGACATCATTTGCTGGAATCTAGACGCTGATACTTTCCCGTTTTATGATGATCTCCGTAATCTCTTCATCATCGATGCGACTCGACAAGCGATAAGTAGAAACGCTAGGTTCTAATCAGCCATATTTTAAATCTATGTTTTTCGTTCAGTTTTGATATTATCCATTCATCTCATGCATTCATATCGAACATACTTATTTTGGTTAATTTCGTTAATAATGTTGGTGACTCTTCTAATTTGAATGTGTGTGTGTGTGAACCTTTTTTTATTTTAAATGGGCGAAAAGAATAATTCGAAAAATTTAGGGTAAATGAATTTCACCCAATCTGATATTGTTTGAGCGGGATATTATCTTGTTGTGTCTCATTTCTCTCTCTAAAATGTCGTCTCTGTGCTTGTATTATCTTCCTCTCAATTGACTTATTGAATCTTATAATCATTTCCTTTACGGTTAATTTGTTTAAAAAAAATCTGCCCGCTTCGCGGGCACATTCTCATCGCGCGCTTCGCGCGCGGCTCGCTTCGCTCGCTAGTTTGAGCGCGCCTAGGGCGCGCACCTGTTGTATCTCGCGCTTCGCGCTCGATGATATGTTTATCTCGCGCTTCGCGCTCGATAATATATTCACCTCGCGCTACGCGCTCGGACACATTTGCCTGACGCTTTAAGCTCGGTTCATCTTGGTTTTCGCACTTCATGTGCTTACTATTGCGCGCTTGGCGGGCTAATGCTCTCTTAGTTAGCTTCATCGTTATGACCTGCGTTTGGTTTAATTATGTTAACTTTACATAGAAAGAGGAACTAATTTACTTAAGGTTCTATCGACCTTAAGGAATACATTCTCATCAAGACACTCGCGCTTCGCGCTCGATATTTCGTTTACAAATCATGTAAGTCTTGCGCCACGCTCGTTTCTGTTCATCGTTTAATGTAAACTCAAAAGTTTGATCGCGATCACGGCGCGCCATTTGGTTGTCGCGGTTCGCAATGACAATATTTTATGTTCAATGTTCTTCAAATAAAAATTATTAAATTTGTATTTGCTTTAAAATGAAGAAGGAACTTCCTTCACTTCGGCGTACATTTTCGTATCTGTCTAATAAAAAATAAATCATACAATCAGAAAGATTTCTTCCAACTATCTGAAAAGGGGCCAAAAAAAGTATCTAAGTTGTTTTTGGAACATATATATGATACATTTTTGAATGATTATTGAAAAATGGACATTTGACACAAATGGGGGGAGGGGTCAAATTTTACACAAATCTAATACCTTCTCTGGATCAGAATGTAAAAATAGAATAAATTGTTCGAATTTTCAAGTACCATGAACATTAATTATTATTATACCATTAGGCCATTTCCCTTTCGGGGTAGGCGTGAATCGCACGGTTGGAAAATAGTAATGTGGGGAAGGAGATATACATGTTTTAGATGGATCTAGAATTTGCGTGTTATTTATTTAAATAACACGTTCGTCCCGCAACATTGCTCCGACCCAGGTGGCTGATCAATCTCTCTAGTGACCACCCCAAGTGAAGAGCCTCAAAAAATTATTGTGTGTGCGGTCCCTCACTTGGGCCTATAAGTGTCTAAGGTCTTTCGTTTCAAGCGTCATACACTCTACTCACATTCTTTTTATAAACTATTTGTCGCCACACTTTTCTGTCCTGGCATACTTCTATACCTTCCTTCACGTCCATGCATTTTTTCATGCGAGCTCTCGTGTTTCTATGGCTTCTTATGTATCTTCGAATATCCCGGTTTCTGTAAACTTTTTATCTTGTTTCGCGTTTGTTTCGTTTGTTTGGTTCTATTTCTTCTCCATCCCCGCCCTAAGCTCATTTTGGAGACTAGAAGGTGATGGTCAGTATTACATTCAGAGCCCCTCATGACTCTTGTATCTTTGACGAGTTCTCTTGTCTTGTATCCACAATAACGGTGTCAATTATAATGTGGCTATTTTCTTTACGCCAGGTGTAAATGTGGATCATTCTATGTATAAACCAAGTATTTGTAATAAATACGTCCTTTTCTAAGCATAAGCTAACTAACTTTTCCCTGTTATAGCTTTTTCTTGTTGGATCCCCAGAATTTTTTAGCACCCTTTTTATATTAAGGTGGGGGAGGGGGGGGGGGGGG
>CAKNXH010001605.1:10787-86265 GCA_932178445.1 Andricus quercusramuli
TCTTATTCTGAGAAGTTCACCAGCCCTCAGCAGCGTTGTATTAGGTAGAAGTTCCCATGTTTCGATCGGCTAATTCCCGGCCAACCTCTAAACGACGAGCCAATAACTCTTTTTTTTTTTTTTGTTTTTTACGCACAAATTTTGTTTCATCGTCATTTGTCGTATCTTGCATATTTTTGCCGTAAAATTGAATTTTTGGATTTTTAATTATTTTTTGTGCAATAAAAATGTGAATTTTCGATTTTTCGAGAAAATTCAAAAAGTCGTTATGATAATCTTGTAGGGCGTTGAAAAAGAAACACTTTTCTTGTCTCGTCTTTTTTTCGTATAGTGCGTTGTTTGGCTGAAAATGTTAATTTTCGTTTCTTTTTTTGGATTTTGAAAATGCCGTAACTCTGAAAATTTTGATTTTATCAAAAAATGTTATTCCTGATAAATTGTTTGAATTTTCGATGACTATAAGCGGCCGTACATATGATTTTCAAATTTTGAAAAAAATGGTCTAAAATTATTTTATAATGTCCTAACTTTTTGAATTTTCATCGAAAATGGCTGGTTAACGAACTCGATCTCTCTTTTTGGTCCCAAAAACTGTGTGCGAAAGCACAATCCAATCCGATTAGTCTTTCAAAAGTTATCCGATATACAGACGACGACAACGACAACGACGACGACAACGACGACAACGACGACAACGACGACAACGACAGACAGACAGACACCGACGTAAAAACCATTTTTTCTGACTCAGGGGGCCTCAAAACGTCGACATTTGATGAAATCCACGAAAGTCATTTTTCACATAAAATCAATACCTTCTCATTATGATGAGAATGTAAAAAAGAAGAAAGAAAATAAGACTTTTATGATATTCAAGATAAAAATTGTCCCTAATAGTTATTTTAAACTTTGAATAATATTTCTTAAATTTAAATTTTAAAATTATATGGACAAAATAAAGCTTTTTGTTACAAGATATTATATTGTTTACAGTTTAATTTCACTTAAAGTCTGCATTTCGTGATATTATCCACCCCCAACCACTTGCACCCACCCAACCTTTTGGGAATGTACTCACTCATTTGGTTAAGGTCACCTGGTTTTCCTATATAGTGTGTTCGTCCCTGAATGAAGTCGAGGAAAAATTATTTCTTGTAATTTGTATATGAAATATCGAATTCTTTAAAAAAAAAAGCGAACTGTACCGCGAGTATTTATACTATTTAAAGTCTGTATACAAAAAATGAGACAAAATCGCTTCACCGTTGGGCCTGAATCCATTTTCTATAATTTACACTCGATTTCCAGGGCCCTTACAGTAACGTTGAAACTTTTTGTTCAATTTTCACTAAGTTAGGTAATAATTTATTAAATTTAAGAAACGTCATTCTTGCAATAATGTTCTAAAGTTGCAGGTACTTCGGACATTTACTACTTTTCGCCCACTTGTCGATTCGAGTGAGGTAAGAATTCATTCAACTTAACGAACATAATTGTTTGTATAATTTATTATTATTTTTTATAATGTTTTCTTTGAATAATGCTACATAATTGCCTTTTTTTTCTACATTTTTAGCTTGTACAGTGTGTACTAAGTGAGTTAACAATTAATGTAAGTTATTGACTAAACTCACTTTTGATACAATTTATCATTGTTTATAACTATCTTCTCTTCCAGTAATGCTACAAAGTTGCTGTTTTTAGCAGAAATTTCCATATTCTTCTCACTTTTCACTTATTAAATATAATAAATAAACATTAGATAGCAAGACTTCTTAAAAAGTTTAACAGAAAGGCTATCCGTTATTATTTTGAAAGAAAAATCACATTTAATATGATTCTTGTAGGAACATTAAAGTACATTTGAAATATCTGGGCCTATTTTCGAAAACCATATCCACAAAAAAAGAGATTATTGAATGAATGATTCTCTCTAATTTTTAGTTATAATTTCTTCTTGACTAAAAAGTCAATGCAAAATTAAACATTTAAACAGAAAAGACAGCAAATTTCTGGCACTTAGGGGTCGTGCATAAATTACGTAACGCAATTTTCCGACAAATTTGCCCCCCCCCCCCCATATGTAATGCTTTTTCCGACTTTTCCCTATACTTTTTCACCATTAGGTAACACTAAGCTAGAACGCCCTCCCCCCAAATAAGTGTAACGTAATTTATGCACGAGCCAAGCATTATTTTTGCTACATTGAATTAAGTTATAACTGACTCAAAGTGAGATGTCGACAAAAAAGTAAAAAATTTCACACAAAAATTCAGTTTTCCAGCATTACTCAAAGGTAATATTATTTGAAGAATAAACATTTTTTTGAACAATTAAATTTGTCATATTGAATGATTTATTATATCCCTCTAATTGAAGAGACGGAAAAAGTTCAAAATTTGAGAAAAAACCTGGAACTTTGTGCAATTTATCAAACAGAACATTACTAACAATAATCATAAAGTATTGAAACAATATTTTTTGTATCTACAATTAAATTGATTATTACCTCCCTCTCATGGAAAATTGCACAAAAAGTGGAAAATTTTCGAAAAGATGCAACCTTCTAGCATTATTATAATAAAATATTGTTATAAATCATAATTAATCACACGTCATAATACTTAAATCATACTTAGCGTCAAAAAATCGAAAAACCCAATTTTTCACTTATGGGGTTTGTTGGAACCTCATGAAATATTCTTGTGAGGGTGATATTTTAACAGAAATTTTTTATTTGTATTCTATGTCTAATTGTGCAGAGACATGTTGAGTTTCGACTTGATTTACCTAACAATGACGATTCTCAATAAAATGTTCAAGAACAAAAATATCAAAAAGGGTACGGTATACATTTAGGAGATTTCAAAACATTGCAAAGATATCAAACGATTTCACATATTCAAATGGTTTCAAACGAATACAAAAGATTTCACAAATATTTCACCGATTTCATAAAATTTTCTGAAACATTTGAAAAAAAACACGAAAATCACGCACAGCTTCGTACATAGAGTACAGTGAAATTATCTGAAAGGAGGCCATTTCTTAGAAAAAAATAGCAGAATTTGCTTTTTATTCCAACAACTACACGTGCTTCACACTTCTATAACCGGTTATTGCAGCGACAGCCCCTGAGTTGTGCAAACATGCAAAGTTTGTGTCTCATGCGAATCAATCTGGTATTTTGGGAGGAAATTGGGCGACACATATTATCGATATCTTGCACGTTTGTAAAATCTGCCGTTTATACAGAGAGCTTGTATATTGTTATTCAATTTACAAAAGGTACTTCTTTCGGAGTAAGTTTTACACCCACCCAACCTTTTGAGAATTTGCCCACTCCTTTCGGTAGGGCCCCCTAGTTTTCGTATACGATGTGTTCGCCCCTGAATGAAGCAATGTGGGTAATGGTGGGCGCTTCAGAACCTGCAGCACTCGTACAGTAGTTTTTCCTCTTCCCGCTAGTGTCGCGCAAAAGAAATTCCAAACTCGATAACTGCTTTACCTGCTCCCTGCTTCGCCTAATAGTAGAACACTGCACCACAAAAAGTAATTTTTCTTCTTTTCATTGTTACATGAAAAATAGATTTTTTTCGAAAAAAGCGAGCTGTACCGAAAGTCTTTATACCCTTTAGATCGTTCATACATAAAATCAGACAAAATGGCTTCGCCGTTTAGCCTGAATCCATTTTCTACGATTTCCACTCGATGTCCAGGGCCCTTACAGCCATACCTGCGTGCCCAAAAATATGTCAAGGCACTTGCAAGATGGATGCAGAAAGCTGTCATCCTTGGGTCGCTTCGTGTCCTCAAGACACACGGGGGTTTCACCGGCCTGTCGTTGTGATTTCGTCGTGCCCTTTGACCACTCATCTCACGGTTGTGAGACGTGGCCATAGGTGAGATTTACCGCGATTCTATTGGGGGCTATTGAGTATTGGCTATTGAGTTAAACAACCACTGCAGGGTCCGAAGGCACGACGAAATCACAACGACAGGCCGGCGAAACCCTCGCGTGTCTTGAGGACACGAAGCGGCCCAAGGATGATAGCTTTCTGCATACATCTCGCAAGTGCCTTGGCATATTTTTGGCACGCGGGTATGACTTTAAGCTTACGAACCAGTGATAGTTTCGCACCTCCAGAAGCACATATCACAAGAACAATTGAAGGGCAACATCGCATAAGGGCGTACGTGCCAAAACCCGAATTTTACAGGAGAAACAATAAAACCCTCTGTACCTGAATCAAGCCCTGATGATTTGAGGAAAGCAAAAGTTTGCTCCTTCGACAAGGACGGTTTTTCTACATTTCTGTGAAAGTTTCCGTGCATATTCTTGTCGAGTAGCCGTTGGTGAAATTTTCTAACATCTGCTTTCTTTACTTCGGCTTTTAGACATGAAGCATCTAGATGGACTAATGCACTTTCCTCACTTCTGATGTTAAAATTCGGGTCAAGGATCTCGGCTGCTTGCTCCGCGGCTTTGCAAAGGAACGCTCCTTCGCCAATCATCTCGTGATTCCTGACCATCTTTAGAAGAGGATCTCTGCCATTCGCAACGATGTAAGTTGTACGTTGAACAATTCGGTTATGAAGACACTGGAGATTCAGAAGCCCGCGTCCGCCTTGACTGCGTGACATGTACAATCGCGGAACTGACGAATTGATATGCAAGCTTTTATTATTATGCATGGTCTTACATGTGGTGACATCAAGGGCCGTAAGTTCGTTCTTCGTCCATTGAACCACCCCAAACGAGTAGAGTAGAACCGGGACGGCAAGCATGTTAGTCGCAGATACCTAGTTCAACGCCGACAGATTGGAAGACCAAATCTGTCGAAGAAGCTGCTTGCTTCTGCTTCGGAGAGATTCCTTCACTGATGCACCTATTTGCGTCCGTGTAAGGGTTACGGCAGAATCTAAGTCCAATAAACAAGCGTAATACATTACGATCCGATGAAAAACAATTACTCATCTAAGAACATATATTATTCTATAAATAAAAAATTTGTTTGATCAAATTTCTACAAATTACACCGGAAAAATCGAAAATCACGCACAGCTGTCATTGTACGTCGTTGCGACCGCCTGATTCGTTTTTGGATGTATTTGCGTCCACGGGGTTCCCCTCATTGCCACCGGATGCAAATTGCTACTTGTACCATTTGATAATGAATAATAATAATATAATAAATAAATAAATAAATGAACGAATAAATTTGATAATGTGATAATGACTCGTTCGGCCGTAAATAGTGACAGAATTTGTAGGAACCCATTTGCGTTCGCTTTTCAAAGGTTATGATAGACTCGAATTACTCCGATAAAGCTTATGTCACTTCATAGGTTTTACCGCGGGGGAAAAACAGTGCATATGGAAAGAGTGATATTTTTCTCATCACTTACGACAATTTTCAGCACAAATACACTCACAATTCAATTATTTCGAATATTTTGAACATACGGTCGCACGCGTGTACATTCAAATTTTCTTGTACTACTTAGCGACTATTGTAAGAAATAAATAATTCACAGAACATTCGCGTGATGAAATCGGATTTTTGAATAGCTTGTTGATCTGAATTACACACGACACTTGACTTACCTGGTATTTACTTCTCTGGATCCGCAAAAATGACAAAGTTGACAGTCCGTTTCGCAATCCGCTCTACTAAGAATTTGCTCTCTGCGCACTGGTAAATATGAATGGCCACTTACGGCGCGCAACATGAAAAATGAAGTTCATGCCATATTTCTAAATTTCGATAAAACACATATTTGAGTGGACGCGCATGTATAGCAATGTCAATAGAATAAAATAAATACTCTGCATGAATCTATAAGCATAAGAATTCATTAAATTTACTATTTTTCAATCAGGTTAGGACGCTAATAGCAGCACGGACGCAATGAGGTGCATTTACTTTACGTCCTGAATGCGGCTTTGAAGCACGCCCAGGTATGTGTAGGGCTCTCCAGTATTAAGATGTCTAATAACACTTATATCCACAAGCTCAGGGTCCATGGAAACACCAGTAATCTTTCCTTTCTTCATTTTGATTTTGGCACACTTTTCCAAAGCAATGCCAATCCCAATCTCTCATGTATAGTTCTTGACGATATTTATAGCAGTTTGAAGTTTGCTTTTACCAGAGGCATAGATCCTCAGGTCATCCATATGAAATGCATGAGTGGCCTTATGCTCGCGCTGATTAGTGCCGCCACAGAGGTATCCAGGAAAATTGCATAGTGCGAGAGATAGAGGCAAAAGCTCTGGATACCTATGTGACCCGCCGAACGGAAGAGAATATAAGGTCAATCACCTTTTATACATGGGCGACCTCAAACTCTTTGCTTCCTCGAAAGAAGAGCTTCACATCCTTTTGGAAGCGGTAAATACACTGTTAAATATAATATTAAATTTAATATACCCATGTGTATTAAAATTAATATATCAATCATATGAAATCGCCATTAAGAGCGTGTATATTAAATTTCATATACATTCATGTTAATCACTTACAAGAAAAATCAGATAATTCCATTTTACACAAATTCAAAATAAGTTCAACATGAATTTTCGACTGTAAATAATAAAGCATAATACCTTCTCCCAGTTAATCAAAAACATGAATAGATTTTAAGTCGAAAAGATCAATTAAGCAAACAAATAACAGACCTAACCTACAATCAACTGTACTAGCATTAAATTGCTACTATTTAGACTGGATTTTGGAAAAAGTTCCACCCGTACGTCACACTTCCATTATAAATAACAATTCGGTCGACGAATTCTAGATTTTTAATTTAATTGCGAATATTTGATAAGATTTAAAGAAATGAAAGCACTTTAAGTTTTCAGGCACACTGCTATACCGACCTGTATATTAAATTTAATACACATGTATATTAAATTCACTACACACATGTATGTTACATTTCAGTAGCGGTAGTGCATATTTGCTTCACAGACATGTATATTGAATCTCATACAGATTTTTCTAACAGTGTAGGTACTCTGAAGCGATTGACATGAGCTTCGGACTGCACAAGTGTGCCTGCGTCCACCTAAACCAAGGAAGACTAGACACTACATCATCGTGTGACGATCAGGATGATCAACACATAAGCGAAAATACCATTTAACATCTTGGTATTGCAGAAACATATACATATCTTGGAATATCGCAAGCGGAAACCCAAAATGTGCGTGTGTTGAAAGCGGCCCTTGGAAAAAGGTATCGCCAAATTCTCAGAAAAATTTGGGCTCCCGAATTATCTGGAAAGAAAAAGATCCAGGCGACCAATATGCTGGCCATTCCTACACTGTTCTACACGTTTGGTGCAGTAAAATGGAACGTCGATGAGTTGAAGCAACTTGACCGGAGTGCACGCAAGATGATGACAATCCATCGAAGTCATCATCCTAGATCTACCATATCTCGAATATACCTCCCTTGAGATAAAGAGGATAGAGGCTGGCTAAGCTTAGAGTGTCTTCATCGAAGAACGGTTCTGGCTACAGCCTTCTCAGTTCTAAATAGCTCAGATTCTCTTACGCGACTCGTACATCAACATCAAGTCTTCAATGCTGCAGCGTTTCTATACCGTGCCGCAGACAGGGTCGCAGAGGAGCTTGACCTCCCATTTGATTCCAGCGACACTACACATGGCCTAGCATCACTAACACCTGTGGTGCTCAAAAGTCGTGTAGAGGGAGCAGAACATACGTTTCTACTAAGGGAACATGCTGAGAAACCCCTCCATGGTAAATTCTACGGCATCATACGTAGAGAAGAGCTCTCGATGGGTCCCTCCAACATGTTTCTCAAGTCTACTGGATTGAGATCGGAGACCGAGGGATTTCTTTTTGCCTGTCAAGACGGCGTCATAGACACCTTAGTTTACCGCGAGCGCATAATGAATATACCTGTACGCGATACCAACTGCCAAGCGACCAAACAAAAGCCCGAAACACTTGGACATGTTCTCAGTGGATGCTCTACATATGCACGCTGTGCGTACATAGAGAGACACAATGCAGCTCTAAAAGTGTTATATTACCATCTTAGGTATTTCTATGGTGTTGATCTATTGCCCGTCTTGCCATACGCCCAGGGGGAACTCGAGTCAGTTGTTGAGAATGATCAGTGTAAGATCTACTGGAATTTCTCATTCGCCACCACTCAAAGTATCAGTGCTATGAAGCCTGATATTGTCCTCCAAGAACTGAAGACCAAGATCATTCACGTGATTGAATTCTCGGCATCAGCCGATAGTAATATCACGACAATAGAGAAAGAAAAAGGGGCGAAATAACAAGCACTTCTTTTTGAGCTGAGCAGGCTGTACCAAGGCTACAAAGTTCATCTTTTAGTTATCATAATCGGCTGTTTTGGACGTATGAAAGCATCATTTCTTAGCCAACTCAACAAGATTCCGACTTGTCAGCGTCAGGCTTATTCCATCGTGAATCGAATGCAAAAGGCTGCTCATCTGGGACCACTTCATCTGGTCCGTCAACACTATTACCCATAACATTCTACAAAGATTCGTTGCTCTAAAAAATTTTTAGAAGTAAAAACCTTCATCTCCAACTGTCCCGTCTGCTCGCGTAAGGTCGTTCGCGGATAGAGACCTGACTCCAAGGAACAGTGTTGCACGATGTTATCTCGCGTAAATTTCCCGCTCTTGCTTACCTTCTAGGACAGAAGGAGCAGAAGTGGATGACGTACACGTTCCAGTTGTGTTGGGATTGTTTGCTTTAAAGAACCAAGATCGCAGCTTCTGAAGCCTACAACTTCTCATAATAAATGTGATTGAAATGTAAGGAAGTTATAGTCATTTTTAATAATAAGAAAATTATTTTTTATAATAAACTTTTTTTCATTAACATAATTCAGAGTTGATACAAAAATGAAAAAGATTCCGTGATTGAAGCCGAATTTATTTACCTGCAACATTAATACATTTAACTGAAGACTAAGAAAGTTATCGTCATTCATAATATTCAAAAAATCTGTTTTTAGGGGTATAAGGAAGAAAACTTGATCCACGCGGGTCAAGTCGGGTGGGGTCGAATTGATATTTTTACCCTCTACTAGACCTAATAAATATTTCTATTTTATTGGATGATTGGCCCGTAAACCCTTGAACCTGACCCGACCCGTACCAGTTTCGCACACCTCCAGTTTTTTAGAAGAAAACTTTTTTCATTAACATAATTCAAAGTTGATTTAAGAATAAAGAAAGGTTTCTTGATTCGAGATCAATAAAATTAACATAATGCGCTTAAAAATACAAGTAAAGTGGAAACACCTAGGATCGAATTTACAGCTAGTTAAACTAATTAAATTTTTTTTCAATTTCAATTTATTTAAATGATTTTTTCCCACCAATTCATCAGGAGACAATCGGAAAATCAGTCATTGTGAAGAGCATTAATTTTGATTTCAAAGATTTTCTAATTGCATACATAATGAATTATTATGTACATAATACTGATACCGTTTTTTGGAAGCCTGTAGAAAACTGAATGTTTTTTAGCAAATTCTTATTTGTGTGAAAAAATTTTATGTTGACACTAATAAGCAATTTTCACCTTTTTTCAATTTTTTCCATGATGAATCTTATGAATTTATTTGTTTGCGAACAATGGGGTTATTAGGCATTGTTCAGAGCAATAATTTCTTTAAAGAGATATTTTTCGATTCATTAAACAATTGATTTACCTTTGCTTCTAATATTTGATGAAAGAGAGCTAGAAAAGTTTATTTCTCCTTATTTGAATAACTACATCTCTTATTATTCAATATTTATATTATTCAGAGGTTGAATGATTCTTTCAAAGAATTCAGGTAACCTCTAGTTACATGATGTAGATATTCAGTGATAAGCGATATAGTTAATCAAAGTTTAAAGAAACTAGAGCTTTCTATCTTTCTTCCATCAAAAGTTACAAATAAATTGTAAGCGATTTTTTAACAATTATAAAATGTCCTTCAAGAGAAATATTCCTCTTAAAAACACCTAATTTCCCATTAATTGCAGGAGGAAGTATATATTTAAGATTTATTTGAAAAAATTAGTTGAATAAATCATTTTTTTTTTTCAAACATTAAGTATTTGTTAAAAATGGGGCTGTAACAGTTTAATATCTAAATGTCGCAAAAATGTTGAATAATAAGCGACATAGTTAATCAAATCTAGAAAAACTAGAGTCTTCTACCTCGGTTCTAGAAAAAGTTACAAGTTAGTATCAATTCTTTAAACATTTAAGAAAAATTTTAAACATAAATAAGTGTTCTTCATAATAACTAATGTCCGAATTAATCGCAAAAAAGTATCTTTCAATAAGTTGCTGGGAGAAATGTGAAAAAATTGCAATTGTTTACATAACAGCTTTAAATTAGTTGAGAAATGGTAACCAAGATCTTTAAGAAAGTAAATAATTTCAAATCTTAATCTTATGAAAAAATCAAGCAAAATATGGTACGTCAAACGATTTGGCTGAAATCACAGGGTTTTTTTTCGGGAGCCTCACAAATTAGGCGAGGGGGTGCTCTGCTTTCTGAAGAAAACGAATTTTTCATCAGACATTAATTTGAACCACCATAATGTTCAAACATGTATGAAAATAGAAAACAAACACAATTATTATTTTATTTGTCTCACACAATTTTTGAACTAAACTATACAATTAGTTAGTTTGTTGTAATGCAGGCGGTGGGGGGGGGGGGGGCGTGAGGTCCCAACCCCTGGCGCTCAAGATATAAAGCCTATTGTGCCACACCCGTATTTATTCTCAAGGCAGTACTCCGAATCCGGCCATCCTTCGCCGAGTGTTTTTGTATCTCGGTGGGTTTTCGTTGTTATGAACGTTCTGAGATTATACCTCTTGGGTGCCAGGCATACCTATCGCACAGTAAACGACGTCCTTCTTTGCTGGTCAGGAAAAGTGATCCTCACTCACTCTGCCATTCGGCAGCCTCCCCAGCTGGCTAGGGTGTACGGATCGATCCCTCTGAGGTCATCAGGTAGATTTACAGATTCGAAGCACTGTCCTGATGTGTTATGTAAGTGTATGGGTGTGTGTGTTCATTACTCAAAATCGGCCAGCGACCATCGGGCGTGGTGCCTCCTGTAGAAGCCCCCAAGCGCAAGAAGAACGCTGACTCATTTTCGAGTCTTCACAGAATCGGCTTCGACCTCCAAGGCTATTCCCCTCGACATGGAGCCCCACCTTGGTACGATACCACCTTTTTCTGAGGGGACCTACAGTTGAAGGTGGGTTCCGAACCACCGAAGCCCCGGTAGAAGTACATAGAAAAATTTTCATTGGTACCCGGCTCAGAGATCGAACCCCAGACCTCCTGCATGGAAGACCGACGCGCTATCGTCTTTGTATTTCATTGTATCTATTATCAGAATTAATAGAAAATACAAGCAGGAACAATATTTTTCATGATAATTGATAAAAATTGATATCCTAACTTTAGAAATAATACATGGTATTTTGGTACAGACAATCAAACGGTTGCATTTTTGTTGGAAAATTTTAATTTTTTAATGAAAAATACAAAAATAACCCAAATTTTGTTCCAAATTGTAAGTCTAATGTTTGTAGACAAATAATCGTTGTTTAAAATTACCGATTTGGGATGAAAAAAATGCTAACCAATAGCAATTTCAGATCAAAAACACTAATATAACAACAAATTGTTTAAGATGGTAAATCCTCTTTTAAAATCGCGAGCCTAATATAAACTTGAATAAAATTTTTTATCATCTTTGAAATCTAATGATTTCTTACTAAAAATACTGATTTCGATGTAAAACACCAACATAGCCTTAAATGTTTAAAAAGTTTTGAATCTTCTTTGAAATATTGGCAATATGTTTTTTTCTAAATCATCTAAAAATTTTCCAGGAAAAATTCCAATCTAATCCAAAATTGTTGAAGAGATTCTAAATCGTGTTCCTAAATTGCAATGATTTTTATTTGGAAATAACAATTTTGGCTGTAAAGCCGTAAAAAAACTTCGTAACTGAACATTGTTCAAAACTTATGAATAATCTCTAAAATGTAATAACTTTTCAATCAATATTTTAATTTTCGACAAAAAACACACAATCCGAGATTCTTCAAGCTTGTGTATTTCGTTATTTGGAAAAAATCAGTGGATTTCAATCTGAAAATTCATTTAAGTATACAACTTTAAAGTGAAACACACCAACATAACAAAATATAACAAGTCGTTGAAAAATTATAAATATTAAATTATTTTGGTATTTAAGCCCATGCAGAAATTTAAGATTGGCCCAGCTCGGGGCCAGCTTTGTCAAAATCTGGCCCCAATAGGGTATCCCAGTTAGGGCCAGACTCGAAATGAAACGCCTAATCCGATCAGGCCCTGGCTGTGGTATCCATGAGGAAGGCCTGATCTGGCCCCTTCTAATTTTTATTTATAAATATATTATAAAAAAATAAATGTATTCAATAAAACAGTCAGCAATTAATCAAGATTATTAAACTTTATTATTTAAATATTTGAAAACAATTATCGTTAACTTTACAGAGAGTTTTAGAGTCTTTGTAGTCTGTCGCATCAACTATCCTTGTAACGTATTGAACAATAAGCTTTATATAAATATTTTGAAAAATATTCTAAAACTTATCGTTAGATTCATGTATTGTGTTGAAAATTCATCATTTTTCATAGAAAATTAATCTTCTTGGTCGAAAATTTATTCTTTTTGATTAAAAATTTAACAATTTCGTTGAAATCTGTTATTTTTCATTGCTCAAAGTTTATTTTTTACCCAGGTTTTTATCTGAAAATTTAACTATTCTATTATAGTTAAAACTTTGTCATGTATATTTTATGAGATAAATATTCAATTATTTGGCAAAAAATTAAGCATCTTGTTGAAAAGTCGTCTTTTTGGGTTGAAAATTAATCTTGTTTGTTGAAAATTCCACTTATTGTATGAAAATTCAACGATTTGGTAGAAAATTCATATTTTTTGTTAAACAGCCGTCTTCCTGGATAGAAAATTATTCTTGCTTGTTGAAAGTTCAACATTTTGGTTGATAATTCGACTAGCTTGTTCAGAATTTATCTTGAAAGCTTATTTGCTTGCCTAATTTTTTTTTTGAAATACAGGGTAACCTCGGAAGTTGAAATAAAGATTTTTGTCACTTCTTTTATAGAAATACACAAAGTTTATTTTATTGCTACCTCCTAATTACATTTTCTCTAAATCAGTCTCTCATTCTTTCAATATTCTTTCCCTAAATGAGAGATTTCTAACTGTCAAATTTTTAGGATATATATATATATATATATATATATATATTTGTGATAAATTCGTAAAAGTAGGCTAGGGCTAGCTTTCTAGTAATACTTTTATTTTAAGAGCAAATGTCTTATTTTATTTTATATTTTTCTCGTTGTTCTTATTTTTCAAAGACCTATCTCATCAAGAATAAATCGCACAAATCGTATCAATTATAAGTCAAAATAATCTTTGGATGAAATCGCTTGAAGCAAATAAGTCTAATTCATCCGTTCAGAAAATTTTCTCAAGAAAAGAACTTGGAAGTTTTTGGCAGACTCGGTGTCGAGAATAAATTCTCTATCCTGTTTGCTCTTCAACTCCAAACACACTAAATAATTCTAAGTCAGAATGAAATTGTGACTTAGAAAATTTATCTAGTGGTCACTTTACTCATAAAATTTTCTTAAGAGATCGTACACGATAATTTTTCTATCTCAGCTTAAATTCTCGTTTACGAACTCACAAGGTAGAGTGAACGAGACCCGGTTGCCAGAGTAGACTCCTTGGCCTGCCTCAAGATCCCTCTAGATCCTGCAAGCTCGCTCCCGGTTCCGATTACGGTTACGATTGGAACCGTCGACCAATCAGCGCGCAGCACGATCCGGTCCCGGTTCCGGTTGCGCTTTTAGGCTTCTCTCCATTTTCAACCGCAGCGATTTCGACCGGGTCACGATCGTCGCTGATCGTAGCCAATCACAGCGGTCGATGAAGTCACGTGACTCGTCAGCTGTTGTTGCTGCTTTGGAAAAAATACTCGCTGACGTTTCACAGTGGAAGCAAACGCATGTTTTTCGTTAAAAAAAATCTACAGACTTCAATTTTTCCCCGATTTGCGATGTTTCTGTTGTTAATCACAGAGCACTAAATTTCAAAGATCAGCTTGGTAATAGATTTTTGAATTTTTAGTTGTTTATTTAGTATATGTTTACTCAAAGTATGAGAAAATCGACATTTTTCACATAATTATTATTTACTTTTCAAAAACGGTCTGCATATAATGAAAATCATCTTGAATCAACGCAAGAGTTCTCCCAGAATACAAATAATTTGATTATTGTATGTTTCAATTATTATAAACGAATGAAATAAAAAAATAGCCAAATTCTTTAATTGTGGTTGAGAAACATTGTTTCTAGCTAAAACTGCTTAAAATTTTGGTGAGAGAGATTTACAGTCATTATTTCTATGTAAAATAAAAAATTAGCGATTTGTATTGTTTTTTGTAATCATTTAATTTCAAGATTGATGCAGATATTCTTGAAAATAACATAGGTTCAATTATATTTGTTAAAATAGAACAATTGTTAATCTCCTAAGCAAATTTAATAAATTCAAAGCTTTGGCACTTTTTTAAATACATGAAAATTTTGTAATATTTGAAATTAAATAATAACAATTGCTTATTTTCAATTTTACATAGAATTATAGACTGCAAATCTCTCTAACCAAAATGGGAAGCAGTTATAGTGCAAAAAAATTATTTTCCAGGCCAAAGTCCCGAAGCTTTATGTTTATTTATTTCATTTGTTTACAAGATCAACAATTGTTGCATTTCAACAAATATAATTGAACCTATGTTATTTTCAACAATATCTGCATCAATTCAGATGATGAAGGAACATACGAGATTAAAAAAAACAATAATACCAACATTTAAAAAAAAATGGTTTATAAATATTATAATCAATAATGCTTTATAAAAATTGTTACTGACGATCACTCTCTTAACAATTTAAAGTATTTCCAGATAAGAAAATTTTTTTTTCAACAAAAATTACAATATTTCTTAATTATATGAAAATTTCGTGAGATTTGAAATTAAATAATAACAATGAATAATAACAATTGCTTATTGTAATTCTACATTAGAATAGTGACTGCAAATCTCTCTCATAAACATATATAAAGCAGTTTTCTAGAAAAAAATTGTTTTCCCGGCCAAAGTGCCAAAGTTTTATATTTATTTATTTCATTTGTTTAAAAAATCAACAATTGTATTTTTCAAAAATAATTAAACACATATCATTTCTGAGAATATCTGCATCAATTCAGATGATGAAAGAAAAACCGCAATCGGAAAAAACAGAAATTCAAAACTTGTACAAAAAATTGTTTAGAACAATTCTAAATCTTAATAATTCATAAATATTCTGACTAACAATCACTCTGACAATAATTTGAAGATTTTTAGCTGAGAATAAATGTTTTTTGACCACAATTACTATATTTGGCATTTTGTTAATTTAATTTGTTTATAATAATTAAAACATACAATAATCAAATTATTTGTATTCTGGGAGTACTCTTGCGTCGATTCAAAATGACTTTCATTATATGCAAACCGTTGTTGGTGAGTAAATAATAATTATGTGAAAAATGTAGATTTTCTCACACTTTGAGTAAACATATAATAAATGAGCAGCGCTTTCACCCACGATTGCCGTCACTGTTGTCTTTATATATTGTGTTTTCGTGAATTGTCATACATTATGGACGAAGAATATATTCGTCAAAAAAAGGCGAAACTTGATGTGTATGCTTACGGGATCCATTATTATCATGCAAACAACTTAACAACAACACACGACGCACAGTGGGGCCAACCGCATATTTTTCGTTCAAAAAAATCTACAGACTTCAATTTTGCCCCGGATTTGCCATTTTTTTCTTGTTAATTACAAAGCAGTCAATTTCAAATAGCACCTTGGTCATGGATTTTGGAATTTTTATTTGCTTATTTATTATATGTTTACTCAAAGTATGAGAAAATCGACATTTTTCACATAATTATTATTTAATCACCAACAACGGTTTGCATATAATGAAAGTCATCTTGAATCGACGCAAGAGTACTCCCAGAATACAAATAATTTGATTATTGTATGTTTCAATTATTATAAGCAAATTAAATTAACAAATAGCCAAATGTCGTTATTGTGGTTGAAACAAAATTTATTCTTAGCTAAAAATACTTGAAATTATCGTGAGAAAGATTGTTAGGCAGAATATTCATGAATTATTAACATTTAGAATTGTTAGAAACAATTTTTTGTACAAGTTTTGAATTTCTGGTTTTTTCAATTACGGTTTTTCTTTTATCATCTGAAATGATGCAGATATCCTCCAAAATAATATGTGTTCAATTATATTTGTTAAAATACAATTGTTGATTTTTTAAACAAATGAAATAAATAAATATAAAACTTTGGCACTTTGGCCTAGCAAACAATTTTTTGCTACAAAACTGCTTTTAATGTTTGTGAGAGAGAATTGCAGTCACAATTTTCATGTAGAATTACAATAAGCAATTGTTTTATTCATTGTTATTCTTGATTTCAAATCTCACGAAATTTTCATATAATTAAAAAATATTGTGATTTTTGTTGAAAAAAGAATGTTCTTATCTGGAAATAATTCAAATTATTGTGAGAGTGATCGTCAGTAACAATTTTTATAAAACATTATTAATTATAATATTTATAAACCTTTTTTTTTGGAAAACGTTGGTATTATTGTTTTTTTTATATCATATTTTCCTTCATCATCTGAATTGATGCAGATATTGTTGAAAATAACATAGGTTCAATTATATTTGTTAAAATACAACAATTGTTAATCTTGTAAACAAATGAAATAAATAAACATAAAGCTTCGGGACTTTGGCCTGGAAAATAATTTTTTTGCACTATAACTGCTTCCCATTTTGGTTAGAGAGATTTGCAGTCTATATTTCTATGTAAAATTAAAAATAAGCAATTGTTATTATTTAATTTCAAATATTACGAAATTTTCATGTATTTAAAAAAGTGCCAAAGCTTTGAATTTATTAAATTTGCTTACAAGATTAACAATTGTTCTATTTTAACAAATATAAATGAACCTATGCTATTTTCAAGAATATCTGAATCAAACTTGAAATTAAATAATAACAATCGCTAATTTTTCATTTTACATAGAAATAGTAACGGTAAATCTCTCACAAAAATTTCAAGCAGTTTTGGTGCAAAAAATTATTTTCCAGGCCAAAGTGCCAAAGTTTTATATTTATTTATTTCGTTTGTTTAAAAAATCAATAATTCCCTTATTTTTATAAATATAATTTGACATATATTATTTTTAAGAATACCTGCATCAAGTGAGATAATAAAAGGAAAACCGCAATTGAAAAAACCACAAATTCCAAATTTGTGTAAAAAATTGTTTATAACAATTCTAATTGTTAATAGTTTATGGATATTCCGACTAGCAATCACTCTCACAATAATTTAAAGCACTTTTAGCTGAGAACAAATGTTTTTCAACCACAATTACCGTATTTGGCTATTTTTAAATTTAATTTGGCCATGTAACAGGAATGTCAAAGGATCTTCTATCCTCCCCACTCTTCGAGTCCCAGAAGCTAGGGCCCGTTGCCACTGCTTCCCTTGGGTGCGTGCCAGGCGAACACCCGGGTGCACTTGGGTGCACTCGGAGCCGTTCAGCGGCGCTAGGTAAGTGGGCGGATCCACCCGGGTGAACCGTTCAGAGATCACTAGGGTGAAGAGTGGGGGTCACCCAATGGGAGACAATTTCACTCATCGAAAATAGGTAGGTGGGAGCGAGTGAACAGTGAAATTGGCGCGAAGAAGTGGCGGGAAGTAAGCAGTACGCTGTATACGCTGACACCAAAGATATTAAAAGTGACACTATCTAGTTAAAAGAGTGCAAAAAAGATACTACTTTTTAGGTTATGGTCAGCTGTGTTTGCTTACAAACATTTGTTCATACATATACTCCTCAGAGAGTATATCTTTGCAATAATATTAAGCAGTATTTGTAATAATATTAGATATTTTTATTTGTAGTTCAGAATATGGTGTTGCTGAAGGGCGATGCAATCGTCGACGTGTGTAATGGACCCGTAACGGACGACCCACAATTGAAAGTGTCCAAAGTGACTTCAAATTCACCTTTGATCAAGACATCTCAAGCCGGGCCTTCCAAAGGTAAATTGAACAAACTTGTAATAATACAATTAATAGATGGTAATGGTAATTAAAGTGAGGATAAAGCCAAAAGTTCTCCACAACAAAAATAAAAATTTAGAGATTCACGGCGAAACGAGAATTTTTCTGATCTCTTCTATTTAGTATAGTATTTGTAATAATATTAAACATTTTTGTTTGTAGTTCAGAAAATGGGGTTGCTGAAGGGCGATGCAATCGTCGACGTGAGTAATGGACCTTTAACGGACGACCCACAATTGAGTGTCCAAAGTGACTTCAAATTCACCTATGATCAAGATATCTCAAGCCGGGCCTTCCAAAGGTAAATTGAACAAACTTGTAATATACAATTAATAGATGGTAATGGTAATTAAAGTGAGGATAAAACCAAAAGTTTTCCACAAAAAAAAATAAAAATTTAGAGATTCACGGCGAAACGAGAATTTTTCTGATCTCGCCTGATATTGCTCGTATTCGTGATATTTTTCTGTCGAGAACTTTTAGTTTTCAATTTTCAATCTCATTCCGTCCCACTTGGAATATCTAAGCAAAATTTCTTTTTTTGATTGATCTTTTTTATTGGAATATTACAATATTTAGTTAAAACTCGTGTTTTTTCGTTGGAAAATTCATACGTTTTGGTGTGAATTAAATTTTATTGATTGTTTTCGTATAATTTCACTGTTTTTGATTTCGAATTAAAGTATTTTTATACTTTAAATATGAATGGGGGAGTGGATGGTCACATAAAAGAGAGAGTGAGGAGGGCAAATGTGGGGATGAGGCAGGTGTGGGGGTTGGGAATGAAGTTATTCGCAGATGACTTTGGAAGGAGAATGAAATTGTTTGATTCACTAGTGATGAGTGTGCTATTGTATGGGGTAGAGGTGTGGGGGTGGAAGGAAAGTGAAGAGGTAAATAGAACGCAGGAGAGGTATGTAAAGTGGACCCTGGGGTTGGCAAGGAACACGCCTAATTATATTGACAGGAGGGAGACGGGGAGAACGAGTGTAGGAATTCTAGCAGGGAGCCGGGCGTGTAAATATGAGGAGAAATTTTTGGAAGAGGGGGGAAGTAGGCTGGTTAGGGAGTGTTGGTGGGAGAAGGAGAACAGGGGAGGGGGTGGGAAGATGGAGGCGGAGAGGGAACGGTATTTTAGAATGAATGGATTGCAGATGGATGAAGTGAGAAGGATGCACAAGGAAGGAAGGTTTATGAATTGGTTAAGCAAAACAGCATGGAGAGAGAGAAGACAGAAGGGGAAGAGAGAATAAGAGAGTCAAGATTTAACGGGAACTATGTGTGGATTATGTCAAGGGCAAGAGCGCAATATTTGTGTGTGAAAGGAGAGAAAGGAAGTCAGGAACTTATAGCGAGGATGAGGTGTGGTTGTATGGAGGGTTTCAATAGGTTTTGGCTCTCTCGAGAGAAGAGGATGTGTGAACTGTGCGGAAAGGGGGATGCAAGAGTGGAGCACTGGCTGGAGGAGTGCGGGGAGGTGGAAAGAAGTGAGATAAGCATGGAGGCATTGTTGCATGAAAAGGGAGAAAAAAGGGCAGTAGCATGGGTGAAGGGAGTGGTGGGTAAGATGGAGATGAAGAGAAGGAAGGAGGAAGAGGAGTGGAGAAGGAAAGATTGTAAATAGGAGAGAAAGTAGATATAAGTAAGATGTAAATATTGTAAATAGTAGATAAGTAATAGGTATTAGCTGCGAAAACAGAGGTTGGCAAGCGAGGCAATGCGAAAAAGTAGGGACATGCGAGCGAGGCGAGGCGAAGCGAGGAAGGCAAGGCGATACGAGCGTGCGGCTTAGAGATAAGGAATGGATGGATGTTAGTTCTTAAGGGTTAGTTTTAAGGAAATTCTGTAAAAAATGGATGTGTAAGCAAGTCAATTTTTTAAGGCCAGCAGGCTGAAAAATAAACGTTTATCTATCTACTTTAAATATGAAGTATCATATTTTTTGTTAACAATTTATCTTTTTCGTTTAGAATTCACTTATTTCGTTGACACTTTCTTCTTTGTGATTGATAATTCATTTTGCAACTGAAAAGTAGACTATTCCAGTTGAGGATTCATAATGTTATGTGAAAACATTTGTTTGGTAGGAAATTCACTTATTTATTTGATCGGTCAAGATTGTCGATAGTAATTACAATTTGTGTTCGACGTTCCGCGTAAATCTCAAAAAGAAGGTATCAGAATTTGCTAATTATATAATTATAATCACGACGAATAAGAAAGCCGAAAATAACCATCATCAATTTCGATCTCATCGAAGTAATGTTTTGATACTAAATACTTTGTAAAATCTAACAGATTCATTGATAAAACATTGGGTGAGAAAATTCTAAACAATTAAAAAAATGAAAGGAACTAGGCCAAATTCTCACAATCACTATAACAAGAAAACAAATATGAGTTTTTTTTTAGACAAAAATGAAATTCATTTTAGTGACAAAATATTTTACAGCATGATAAAGCAAATTGAAACATACTGTAAACGTCATAGCAATCGTGAGTAGCCCAATAGCCGTGACGCTTACTTATAATTTGAATATATTGTTTAAAATGTTTTTCTCAATGCATTCAAATTAAATAAAGAGCACGAAAATTGGCGTCACGATTGCTGAGACGTTTGCCTCATTATTTGTCCAAAAATTCGTTACATTTTTCGTATATATTTGATGTATATTCATATATATTTTTTACATTTTCTACCCCAAGAATCTTAATCTTGTGTATAATTTTCTAACCTAATGGTATTATAAATGAAGTGCTTTATTTTTGTAAACTTTTCTTACTTTATTTAATCTTAAATTATTATTTTCATGGCCAGATAGATTCCAATAGTCTTTTTGGCCTTCTTGTTTGTTTTCATGTGATTCCACTTCCATTTGTTCAAAATTCTGATGCATTGTTTTTTAGGTTGTAAAAAAAAATGATTGTCTGTGCAAGGGTGGGATTCCGATGCCATCTAATCTAGTCCATCGAATCACTCTTTTTATTTTATGAAATTAGACGGAAATGTCCGATAACTTTTAAAGCGATCGGCTGCAATTATCTACTTCTGTCTTATGCGTCAGAGAAAGAGGGGTGACTGTCGACGATCGAGAAGTCGAGAGTTCTTGATTATCGAATTTTGTCCTGCTCGTTCTGACACATCACAAAGAAAGAGATAGTTGCAGTCGATCGTTTGAAAACGATCGAATATCTCTGTCTAATTAAATAAAGTAGAAAGAGAGATTCGATGAGACAGATCTGAGGGCATTGGAATCCCACACCTGGTCACAAAAATTGCAATTTTACGAGAACGCTCAGCTACAAAAGCACATTTACTTTGAGTAAAGGAAGATAATTACAATTTTTGGTTACAGCTTCAGACCAACCACCTTAAGCAGCTACTTTAAAAAATCCGTTTTATATACGCTGAATAATAATCGTGTAACATCTTTATTTCAGAAATGCCAAAAAAATGGATAGCCGATGAGGCAGTTCACCTCCTCATCGATGAGTGGAAGAGCCATGAGGTGGACTTTAAAGAGGGTCGCCTCCGACATGAGGTTATCTGGACGCAGATCAGTAAGGAGTTGCAAGAGGCAAGCTACTGCTACACTCATGTCCGATGCGAAAATAAATTTGAGGATTTGTGGAAGCAATACATGAGAGTAAAAGACCACAATGCCCAAACCGATGCTGAACCAAGAACCTGCAAGTTCTTCGAAGGGTTCGAAGAGCTATTTGGCGAGAAACCCAACGTGAAGCCGGTTTCTCTGGCTTCCAATAGGAAGAAACGTGTGCTGGAGAACCCCTCTGATTCAGAGGGATACTCCAGCGAAGACGAACGGAAGGACAAGGATAGAAAATAAATTCCCGAAAAGAAAAGCAAAACTAAATTAACGAAAGTCGGGAAACAAATGAAAGCATGGGCTGACATTATGCGTGAGCAGAGTCAGCAAAAAAGAGAAGATCAGAATAGGAGACACACGGAGAACCAGGACCTGATGAAGAGAATGCTGGAAGTTAACGCTGCGTTCTTCGAGAAATTGCTTGAAAAGCTGTGAGTATTAGAGACTTCGCCATAGCCACGTAAGCTTTTATATTTAGAAAAAGTCCGACGATCTATCCTGAAGTGACCCTTCATTTATACAACACGACTGCTAGGTTTGTAAGAAAAAAAAGTATTATTTGAAAGGTATTATGTAACTGAAAGAGGACTGATGGATTGTTATTCCAATATATAGTATTTTTTATGTTTACTGATTAGTGATATAGTTTATTATTACAGTTTTATAGCGTGCTTTCTAGTTTTAAGAGAGTATATCTATATGAAGACAGCATGATTCGCATGCAGCTCTTCATGTCTCGTTGTCACATTGGTCTCCAAAGATTAATGCCGAAGAAACAGCGTGAAGCAATATTGAAAGTTTTTTTCAATTTCTATTGAATGTTTTTTAATTCCTAAAAAATGTCAACATTGTGATATGTAACAATTTTTGCAAAGATAATATGAAAGACTTTGATAATTATAAAGAATGTTAATAGGGGTATACATTAGGGTGGCTCTTATTTATCACTTTTCAAATTTCTCTGCTCTCACTCCCCAGTTTTGTCCGAATGCCAAAAAAAATCTCCAAATTTGAGGGAAATCGGTTAATATTTAGGGGTGCAGCAAAGAGAATGAAGTTCCCATTGATTTAACATGGGAAAAAGTTAACTATTTGCAAATGTCACATTTAAGCGCGATAATAAGATACAAATAATTCCGTGTTTAAGTATATTGTACAGAATTCGTCAGAGAATAAGAATCAATCGTACATTTTGAGGTTGCATAGTTTTAAGCTACTCTTATGGATCCCTGGATCCCCAAAGAAACCCCTATAATTGACCAATTTGAATTGTACGTAATATTGCGGTTTATTGACGCTTTTTAAAAGTTAAAAAAATAAATAATCACTAATCGGTTAACTAATATGTAATTGTTTGAGCAATTTTTATTTCTTTGAATATTTTATTTTTCCTATTTTTCGAAAGATTGAAATATTTGTATGTTCAACTTTGTTTTTAAGACTACTCTTGAATGTTTAAACAAATTAAAGTTATTTAAACAGTTGAATATTACTTAAGAAATGACTGGGTATTTTTGAATTACCGATTAATGATTATTTACTTTTTTTAACTTTTAAAAAGCGTCAATCAACCTCAACATCACGTACCATTAAAATTGGTCACTTTTTGGATTTTCTTTAGGGGACCTATATGAGTGGCTGAAAATTATTCGACCTAAAAATTTATGATTGATTGTTATCTCTAACAAATTGTGAACTGCAATTGTGAATTGTAACATATCGCGTTTAAATATAAGATTTACAAAAACCTGACTTTTTCCATGTTAAATCAATGGGAAAGTTCGTGGTCTTTGCGGCACCCCTAAATATTAACCGATTCTGCTCAAATTTGAAGGAGATTTTTTTTGGACATTCAAACAAAAAAAGGGGGGGGGGGAGTAGAAAAATTCGAAGGAAAAAAATCAACCAAGAATAAATGAGAACCACCCTAGTGATACATGCGTACTTTCAACAATATTTTGTAAGTTTGATGTTTTTATTTTATAAATTAATATTAAGTTTCGTATTTTCAGATTCTAAGTATCAAATATTCTGTTTGATATATATGTGTCTTAAGGAAATGGCGAGGTTATATAAACGAAATTTTTATATCATTTATGACTTCTATTTCTTTATTTTTCACCTTCTTCATCTTTTCTCAAAAAGTAAAAAGGGAATAAGCATTATTTATTGTACAATACGATTTGGAATCTGTTCACAATTTTAGAATTTCCATATTTTATTGTTAAAAATTAAACTGTTTCAATTGGAAGGTATTAATAGTTAAACAAATATAAACGCCTGATTGGACATACAGATATTTCACGATTTTGAAATGACATTTTAGATAATTTTAGGGATTTTAAACCTACCTGGAATAACAATAAAAATGTAACTTTTAATTGAAGAAGCGTCGCACAATACACTCTGCATCATAAGCTTGTCATCCTAAAAGTCTTGCGATGTAATCTCTTCTATCTATTCCCACCTCTTCGTCTCTGTTATCAGCAGCTTCGACCTGAGGTTCCGGTTCATCATCGTCGTTTGGATCGATACCTTCTCTTATGTAATTTAGCATGTCAGCTTCATCCTCGATTTCTCGCAAGCAAATGTTGTGAAGTACGCAACACGCCAAGATTGTGTGAGGTATCAGGTCAACACGATCCATGTCCATATATTTCAATCGTCGAAAACGACCTTTCAAAAGTGCAAACGCCCTTTCTATTACTTGTCTAGTTCTTGATAAGACTGTGTTGAAATTCTCGCGAATACGTCGTTCCTCCTAAAAAGCAGAAGCTTCCAATCACTTGCGACATAAAAAGTATGCATCACAACGTATTACGTATTACACGCAAAATGAAAAGTCTGTTGGAATCTTTTTGCAATCTAAAAATGGCATGATTTTCGAACAAATTCTATGCATAAGAAAATAATAACGACTCACAGGAGTTAAATTTCCTTGACGATTTACAGAAGCAGAGATGCACCATGGGAGTACAGGATAAGCTTTATCTCCAATTATGAATTCTCCGTTGGTAAACAAAGCTCCAGGGTTTGCTCTTGCGTCTTTGTACAAATCGGAGTTCCTGAAAACTCGTAAGTCTCCTACAGAACCTGGATAACCGGCAAAACAGTCAATGAAAACTAGATCTCGGTCGCAAACAGCTTGTAAAATTATAGCGTGAAACTTCTTCCGAGTTAAATACATCTGAGAATCGACCCGGAAATATATTATAAATTTTTTTAACCAATAAGACGAATTTTCAACTATGGAGATTAATTTACTACTAAATAGGACGAATTGCCGACCAAACAAATGAATTTTCATTAAAAAAGTTCATTTTTAACAAAAAGATAGATTGTTAACCAAGAATTTATTTTTATACCAAAAAAAAAAAAACGAATCCTTCCACAAAGGAGAAATTTTTTAGAAAAGTTGAATCCTCAGCCAAAACAGATTAATTTTAAGCCAAGCGGTTACCTTTTTCCAACCAACGAGAGTCAATTGTGACTTAAAGAGATTAACTATTATCAAAATCGCTGAATTTTTAAATAAATGTGATATTTCTCTCAAGAAATAAAACAATTTTAACCAAATAGTTGAATTTTGTAAAAAAAATTAAATTTGGAAGCCAAAAATACAATTTTTCAACCTAATAGATGAATGTTCAACCAAGAAGCTTAATTTTATACCACAAAAGATAAATTATTAACAAAAAATGTGATAGTTAATAGTTTGACCAAAAAAGATTTTAATTTTCAACAATTATATATATAATTTGTAACAATTATCATCAATGCATCTCGTTTTTCACATATTTACAAGCATACATACATACATACTTCTGGTGCTTTGATTTGTATAAATGATCCATCAACCGCGCCGATAAAATCTCCAAGACCTGCTATTTGTCTAAATTTTTCTTTCACTGACTGCAATTTTTCCCCTGCTGGCCACACTATGATATTTTTAGATATTTCATTCAATACCTGAACTACTCTTCGAAAACTGTGATGTAACGATGACTTTCCAACATCAAATCTTTGCGCTACTGACCTGAAACACCAAATTTTCAGTATATATATTACATATATACGGACACTAATATTATTAAGTGTAAACATTGCTTTTTATTAATATTTACCTGTATGAGTCGGGTGTTGCCAACAACCATATCACCGCAAGTAATTGTTTTCTTACTGGCGTTTTAGAGGCGGCTGCTAAACTAGCTCCGACCACATTTTCCAAACTTTCGAATGCATTAGGCCTCTTTCGAAAATGTTCTTTAAATTGATTTGAATTAAATTGTGGAACGATTCTTTCCACAAAATGTCTTATTCTGACGGGTGTCACTCTTCCACCTCGAATTTTCATTGAAAGTTCCATATTGATTCCAGTTTCTGCCTCATCATCACTATCCTCATCACTTTCTACAATTATTGAGAACATCATTGTTTGTAATATCAATGGCCTCGATATTGTAGCAGCAATTAAAAACTTCTTCTCCTGCTCTTGCATTTTCGTGAACTTTTGTGTAACATAACCTCAATTATCTTTTCCCAAAGATTACGCGCCAAACATCTAAATTCAAACATACAACCGGCGCAAACTCGAAGCCGTTCGTTCTACCGTGCCCCTTCCACTTCAACTTTGTAAACTCCGCCCACTTTATTACTTCACCCAGCAATTCACCCGGGTGTTCGCCTGGAACGCACCCCTTGTGCGGGGCAGTTAGTCCGTTTGGTACCCCTGACGGACAAAGATCTCTTACAATAAAGAAGTCCTGCGATATAGTTCAGGCACAATAAAAAGTATTTAAAGTGATTCTTCTGACCCGTTACAAAATTGACGATCCTGCCAGGATAGGAGTACACGATCTTGTCTCTATGGAGCAATTTAGAGATCAAACGACCCTATCTTTGGAAGACAATCTGGAAAGCGGAAATCACTACGGTGGTTAAAATCGAGGAACTCCGAACTGTTACTACGGTGCAGCCCGACAACCAGGAAGCAGAATTTGCAGTAGTGGCAACGAAATCTCTACAGAGGTTAATATCGAGGGATAAATTCAGGACTCCGGACTGTTACTACGGTTCAGCTCGACGACCAGGAAGCAGAGTTTCAACAAAAGAAAAAGTAAGCGAGTTTTTAGAAAATAAGATAGAAAATTTTTGCTCAGGCGTCGGTATACTATTGGAATAGCACGAACCCGTAAGCGCAGAATTGATTTCTGAAAAATAAATTATTTATAAAATAAGCTAGAAAATTTGTGCTCAGACGTTGTTATACTTTTGTAATGAGATGTAATGAAATCACGCAAGTGCAGTGCTTAAAATCAATATAAAATATCATATTGTTACGCGTTCGCGACACTTACACCCGACACTCGCAATCAGGTTTAAAACTGGCTTTCCACGCCTATAGGGAAAATTTAAGTACACACTATCCCACACATACAGACACTTCCACAGATTCTGATAGCTCCATCTCTGAGCCCTGTACGACCGCTCCCACTATGACTTCGGAGAATTCGTCAAAACAAGATCAGGATGTTCTAACACTGATCCTGAACCAGCTTCAAATAATCGTTGAGAAACAGGACAGGTTCGAAACTAGCCTCACGACTTTGAGCGAAGAAAACCTGAAGCGAGCGGGCGAAATTAGAAGTCTCGCGCAGTTTAGCAATGCCTTGGTCATGGAGCATGAATCGAACGACCATCCACAGCATTCCAAGTCGTCTGAAAAGGAAGCATTGTCGCCACAGCACTCCGAGTCGTCCGAAAAGGAATCGTCGCCAGACGAGGAAACGCACGATCGCGACCAAACAGCAGCTGGTCCAGAGAGACTCATCTCGCCCGGCGTTCCCCCAAATTCCTTCGCACAGTGTAGTGATCAGTTTCAAAGTGTTCGGCCTATACATCCCGTCCCCCCGGAGAGACCCATCTCGCCCGGCGTTTCCCCAAATTCTTTCACACAGTGCAGTGACCAGTTTCAAAGTGTTCGGCCCATACATTCCGTCCCCCAGTGGTCTAACACTTACCCAGAGCCGCGTGTTCGACTTCAGCCCCCAAATCACGTCATTCAGTGTACTAGCCAACAGCCGGCATCCCCACGTGAATCTGTGAGATCTAGCAGAATAGGTGAACAGTCCCAAAGTTTCTCCGCGCAGGTCATTGACCAGCAATGTGTTCAGGTCCCAAATTCCTTCTCGCAGCATACTAACCGGCTGCCAGCACCCGCTTATCGCACTTACCGAGAAACAACTCATTGCTACCAGCGATGCACCGAATGGAAAACGTTGAACCGCTTTCCCAGGCCAAAGAAATCATCCGCACGGTCGAGGTTTTAAACGGCCAAGATGATGTTGGCGTACACGATTTCATTAAGACCGTGAAACGCGCGAGGCTAAGATGTTCCCAACCTAGTTTACTACTGGACTACATTTTAACGGATAAAATAATTGGAAGTGCTAAGAGAGCAATCCGGCACTACCCTATAAGTAGCTACGATGATCTGTACAGCGCTTTAAAAACAAATTTAGCTACTACAACCACTCTGGAAACGTGTCGTAGTGAACTCGAAACGATCAGGCAAAATCATGATTCAGTACAGTTTTTTAATCAAAGATTTAGAAGTGCGTATAACGAATTGATTTATACAATTTAATCGGAATATTCGTCCGGAATAGAGCGGAAATTAGCTCTTCAAATGGAGGAAAAATCTGCCACGAAGAGGTACGTTATGAACTTACGCGATGACATTAGCCATCAAGTGCGACCCTTAAAACCCAAAAGTTTGAACCAAGCTTTACAGGAAGCTCTGGAAGCAGAAGTGTGGTGCAGAGAACGTACGCGTACGAAAGTTTCAATAAAACCTCGACCAGTACAACTAATTGTTCTTAGACTACCTATGAGGAACGTAACGGTACCCGTGGCCCGAAATCGACAGCCACAAATGCGAAATCAACCCTCCGATAGTCCGAACCACGGACTACCTTCACAACAAAGGATGCAAATGACTTGTAACTTCTGTAAGGAACCGGGCCATTTGGAGAAACAATGCTATGCGAAATCAAAGCAACAGGGTTTTCGCAATGGAACATCTCAGAGAAGACCGCCAGAAAGCAGGAATATACAGGAGATGGAAGATCTACAAGACCCATTAGAATGTTACGAAGTAACACCACAGGAACAGGACGAAATCGAACGCTACGAAGAATCTGCAGAGTTTCTGCAATCAGCGGACGATTGCAATCCATACATGGAAAGCATTCTGATGGACGCACCTATAGA
This sequence comes from Andricus quercusramuli, assembly GCA_932178445.1. NCBI lineage: Eukaryota > Metazoa > Arthropoda > Insecta > Hymenoptera > Cynipidae > Andricus > Andricus quercusramuli. The sequence goes on from CAKNXH010001605.1 coordinate 40,018, forward strand.
TTACTAGTAGATTCAGGAGCCTCTATTAATCTCATTAAACATTCTGAAGTACCCATAGAAAGACAACCATTTGAGATGAGGAAACGTTTTGCCATGGGGAGAGATATTAATTATTCATATGAAGCAGTAAGAATACCATACTTAGGGAAGTCGCATTTATTCCACATAATTGATAATGATTTTCCCTTGCCAGAAGAAGGTATCGTCGGCCGAAAATTCTTTAATGCATACGATAAATATCACATAACCAAAGATTTCCTTTACCTTGATAACAAAAAATTACCCCTTTATGAGGACGGAACATTTGTTTCGGGAAACACAGCACAGATAACTCGGATAAAAGTTGTAGAAAAGGATCAAGATGTCTATATAGAAAATCACGACTCAATTCCCGACGGCGTTTACAAAATAGAGAACCAAGAATTAGTTGTACCCTTATATAATTATGGAAAAAGCCCCTTAAAAATACCAAGCAGTTTGGAGTATGATAAAATCGATCAAATTATAGAAACAAGTAGAGTCAGTGTCACTAGTTCGGAAGGAAATCAGGCAAAACGGATAAAAGATTCATTAAACAAAACGAGATTGGACCACAGAGAAGAAAAAGAACGTCCTTATTTATGGAAAATGGTAGCAGGATACAGTGACATTTTTAACCTTGAAGGAGACCCTTTTCCGTGTACCGATTTAGTAGAGCATGAAATAATTTTGAAAACCGGCAAGATAGTAAATGTTAAATCTTATCTTCCTCCCCAAAGTCACAAAGAAGAAATAAAAACACAAATGCAAGACTTGAAAGAAAAAGGCGTCATACGAGATTCAAATTCACCCTTTAATTCGCCGATTTGGGTGGTGCCAAAAAAGGAAGACGCGTCTGGCAAGAAGAAATGGCGCATAGTAATCGATTTTCGAAAAATAAATGAGGACACGGAACAAGATGCATATCCGTTACCCATCATCGAGGACATTTTAGATCAATTAGGAGATGCAAAATTCTTTTCTGCCTTTGACCTCAGCTCTGGGTTTCACCAAATCCCAATGAGTGAAACATCAAAGAAATACACGGCTTTCTCGACATCTGAAGGTCATTTTGAATTTAACAGAATGCCCTTTGGACTCAAAAATGCTCCCGCTACTTTCCAAAGGATGATGGACAATGCCCTGAGACGATTGGTAGGAAACAAATGTTTTGTTTACCTTGATGACATTGTCGTATTCAGCTCAACTTTGAAGGAACACAACGAGAACCTAGTAGGCCTATTTGACAGACTCAGAGAAACGGGATTAAAACTTCAACCTGACAAGTGCGAGTATTTACGCCCAGAACTTGAATATTTAGGACATTTGTTAACTGAGGACTACGTGAAACCTAACCCCGCAAGAATACAGGCAGTACGAGATTTCAAACCACCACAGAATGACACCCAAGTTCAGAGCTTTTTAGGACTCGCAGGGTACTATAGAAAATTTATAAAAAATTTCTCTCAAATTTGTAAGCCTCTTACAAATCTAACACAAAAGGAGACACCTTTTGACTGATCAACTAATTGTCAAGAATCCTTTGACAAAATAAAAGAACTATTATGCTCAGCACCGGTCTTGAGATTTCCAAACTACAAGGAGAAATTCACTTTAACGACAGACGCATCTAATCACGGACTGGGTGCAGCATTATCCCAAAACGGTCATCCCTGTTGTTACATATCAAGGACGTTAAACAAAGCCGAGATCAATTATAATACAACGGAAAAGGAATTGTTAGCGATAGTTTGGGCATGCAAAAGGTTAAGACAGTACCTTCTTGGGAGAGAGTTTACAATCCAAACGGACCATCAGGCGTTAATATGGCTACACAACGTGAAAGATCCCTCTTCACGATTGTTACGGTGGAGATTACGTTTGAAAGAATATCTTTACGTTGTCGAAAACGTAAAATGAAAGGAAAATAAAGCTGCAGATTGTCTATCTAGACTATTCCCAGTTCAACAAGAAGAAGATTCTCTACAAAATACGGCAGAAGAAGTTGAGCTGGATGTGGAAAGAGAAGAGGAATTAACAGGACAAGAAACAGCCGGTACGTCCAGGGAGTTTCCTCGGCGTCACATGGATGCAGATCAACTTATCTCAGATGAGGAAGGATTAACAAATGGGAGAGAAAATTTGTCAAGAGAATATAAAAAATACATCACAAACAGAATGCCTAGCAGAGAAAATGTTAAACCTAACGCCGGAGGTAATTTCTGGCGCACTATATCCAAAGAAAGGAAAGGAATCCAGGATACATCTCAATATAAACTACCTCAATTTAACGAGGCTAAATGGCTGGAGGTATTGGAAAGAATAAACCGAGAGGCCATGACCTCTAAACTAAGAATTACACGTTACCACTTCATAGATCCAACTATTACCCCTTTAGAAAAGGTGAAGATCCGGGACTATCTCAACTTCTTGAGCCAAAAGCATGAAGACCAGCAATTTCACACCACGAGCAGAGCTCACTCAAGAAGAAAAATGGGAAATTATAAAGGAATCACATGGATCTATAACGGCACAACATTTTGGGGAGAACAAAACCATTGAAAGAGCTAGAACTCTTGGAGAATGGAAAAATATGGAACAAGAAATCATCCACTACATCAAACGATGTCCCGTTTGTCAACTACAAAAAACGGTTAGAATTAAAAGACAATGTCCAGCAATTATTCCAGACACGCCTGTCAACCCCAACGATAAAATAGCCATGGACATTTTCGGACCTTTACCCTTGACACTTTCAGGAAACGAATCTATTCTCAGCATCCAAGATATGCTCACAAAGTACTTAATCTTGATACCTCTTAAGAATGCGGCATCTGAAAGCATTATAGAAGGGCTATTCGACCACTACATATATCTATTCGGAGCACCAAAGAATATCTTAACAGATCAGGGACAAAACTTTGTAACTGAACTGGTACAGAATTTTAAAAATCTATTCAGGATTAAGCACATAAAAACCACAGTTTATCATCCACAAAGCAATGGAGCACTCGAAAGAGCCCACTCGACTATTAAAAAATTACTGAAAACCAGCATCAAAGATCATAGCACTGAATGGGATCAAAATTTAAAAATAATTTGTATGGCATACAATACTATGAAACATGAAGGCACCGGATACTCGCCCTTTCAACTGACCTTTGGGAGAGATGCAAATTTGCCCTCGATGTTAAGCACCACGCCAAATGTCAGGTACGAGGAATAACTTAATCTATGGAAAAGAAAGCATGAACACTATTTTCAAAAGGCAAAAGAAAAAATAGAGATACAAAAAATCAAATACAAAAAGTTACAGGATTCAAAAATCTCTATACCACAAGGTATCTTCGAGCCTGGAGACCTGGTCAAGTTTATTAATAACCATCCAGAGAACAAACTTTCTCCCTCCTGGAAAGGCCCAGCAGTAATTACAGAGAGACAGGAGAACAATAATTACACAATCCTGTTTAACGACAAGCGAACTAGAATACATTCGAATCAACTGATGCCCTATTACCAATGATGTTTCAGATGCTGGCCGTAATCTTATTATGGATATTGAAGATCATATTGGCTGAGGTCATCACAACTGACCTAACCGGGGTAACTATTTACTCGGAAGAATTAGGGCAGGCTCAACTCTATCATGACACCTGGAATATGATACTAGGAGTAGAGACCAACGAAATAGACGAGCAATATGAATCATTGCAACACATTTTCGCATCCGTGTCACATCAATGTGATGACTGTTTAGAACAATTTGAGCTGAATTTAATAAAATCAAGAATACAGCGTTTGAACAATCAGAGAAATCTTTTAAACCAACTTCGAGGCAAAACGCGAGCTGAAAGAGGGTTTTTTAACTTCATAGGCGATGTATCGAAAACACTTTTTGGTACTCTAAGTGAAAGCGATATGGAATATATCAACGAACAGCTAGATAAACTGTTCAATGACAACAAAGTCATGACACAAAGCATTTCTAATCAAACTAAGATTATAAAAGTATTGTTGAATTCAGCCTCTACCGATTTTAAGACACTTGAAATACACAGTCGAGAAAATAATAATCGCATCAATCAAATAGTTAACAGAACAAACAGAAATACTAAAAATATAGCCATCTCAAACCAAATGACGATTTGAATGATGATAGTTGATGAATTGGGTGAAGATATCAACTTACTGATAAATGCGATAAATGACGGAAAAAACGGAATAGTCCATCCTCAGCTCCTAACACCAGCAATCCTGATAATGGAGATGAAAGAATTCGAAGAAAAGTTCAACGTCAAATACAACATCCCTTTAAAACAGACAAACTTCCAGCATATCGTCGACGGCTCGACAGTCAACGTGGCTATCACAAAGAATAGATTTGTTTATTCCATCCACATTCCTATCCCAGAAACCGAAATCTATGAAGTTAAACACTCAATTCCCATTCCCAAACAAATTGGTTCAGTTTTCCTTGCCATAATTCCTGACTACGAATACTTATTGATGGGACAGGGGCACACTACATACGTACCTACCAATAGAACAATATTAGAACTATGTAAAAATTATGGTCAGATGAAAATTTGTAAATGAACGCAACCCACATATTTAATGTCAGAAACTAATAGCTGCGAAAATATCATATTACGGATGAATGTAAAGACAATCAAGGATGAGTGCAAATATTCCCCCTTTAAAATTATGAACATCGCTTTTATACCACTTATGAATGGATATATTTTAATACCCCACGAACCACTAGAGGTTGATGCATTGTGTGAATCAGGTCATGATAAAATTAAAAGCCAGGGCCCTACGAAGATTGTGAGTAATGACAAATGTATATTGAACGGATTAAATATTATATTAAAATTAAGCTCTACCGACACAATAACAAGAGAAATAAGCTATAGGAAAAATATTTCATTACCGTATACCGACAAAAAATTAGATTCTATAAAAGACAAGCTGATACCGTTGACACAAGAAATTAGGCCTCTGAATTTAAATAATTCAAAACAATCAGTCGACGACATCAAAAATGCAATAGATAAGTGTTGTATGTCAGATAGTTTGAATGAGAACCTCGGAAAATCAAAGCGATTTGTCTGTGTAATTCTCCACTCAAATTTCCGAAAGGCAATTTGTTTTGAAGGGCCTACGTGACAAATCGACGATTTTACGAAGTTCTAAACGACGAGTTTGCCTACCCCAATGGATCACTCTATTATGTTGGGACCCTTTCACTTTCCAATGCATTAGCCTGTAAGCGCCAGAAGACCTTCTTGGTCACGTAAACAGCTCTCGACCACGAGCCGCCGCCGTGTTTCCGAATCCGTGAAAAACATTGCGGCTGGCCTAGGCCAGCCTAGGCACGTACGCCAGAGTCTTTCTCTTCATTCCAAGCGCGCTCTCCACCCTCTCTATTCTATCGTTCTCTCTATCTACGCTTATCTTTCCTCTCACTCTGGTGCACGGGTCGAAACCGGGGAGCTCAACCGGCCCTTTGAGAAGTATGATTTTTAGACAATTTAATAACAAATAAACACGGGAAATAATAGTTATTTATACTGGGAAAATAATAAATTAAAGAAACAGATAAAATTAATAAAAGGGAAATTGATTTAACGAAATCGGGTCGCTTTAAAATTAAGAACAACAAACAAGTAATTAAATAACGAACGCCTCTGGATAGACAGCTAATTAAAAATCCTATAAAGAATGTAAATGCAACCGTGAACTCGAATGTGCATTTACATCCACCTAGATTAATTCCATTAATTATTAATAGCGAACTTTGCTTCGCGTTAATGTTATAATAAGAATCCCACTTTTGCTTTTTGAAAAATCGGAAATTGATTTAATTTGAAACGGAAATGGAATGGTCGTTCAAGGAGTCATTCAAATAACTATCAAAATTAACTTTGTAAATAATTAACAATTAGTTATAAACAAATAAACTTGAACGACCGGTCTATTTGCCCTAGCTTTGTGGTTCTTTTTGAAAAACGAAGCTAGGATAGATTTAAGTTAATCATTTAAATTTCAGAATTTTTGTTTAAATATTTCTATTTTTAATTAATAATTAAAGACTATAGATTAAGTGTAAAATTCGGTGCCGACGCGCGGAGGCTGAGGTAGTAGGAACGAGGCAGGCGGCCCCCACTGCTCGGCTGCGACTCCGTTGCCGGAATTTCAGCCAAACAGTGGGCCGGTAGCCATCTCCCACCGCCACAGAGAGCTCCGTGCCCGGTCACCGAGAGCAGAATCAGAGACTGAAAGATCAGTCGTCGCAAGACATTTTGTACGAGCAGTTGCTTCGCTCTGCCTACTTTCGTTACTAATAAAGAACTTGAACATAGCCTTCAGCTTGACATTTTTAAATCGGATTTAAAATCGGTAGAGGCTGAATTCAACAATACTTTTATAATCTTAGTTTGATTAGAAATACTTTGTGACATGACTTTGTTGTCATTGAACAGTTTATCTAGCTGTTCGTTGATATATTTCATATCGCTTTCACTTAGAGTACCAAAAAGTGTTTTCGATACATCGCCTATGAAGTTAAAAAACCCTCTTTCAGCTCGCGTTTTGCCTCGAAGTTGGTTTAAAAGATTTCTCTGATTGTCCAAACGCTGTATTCTTGATTTTATTAAATTCAGCTCAAATTGTTCTAAACAGTCATCACATTGATGTGACACGGATGCGAAAATGTGTTTTTTTTTTGGATTCAGCCTTTCCTTCGCGTTAATCTAGTTCGTTCTTTTTTTTGTCTTTTGAATTTCGATTCCTTCGGTTTCTTCAACCAGCAGTTCCCGGATTCATCATCGTTCCAGTGAGCATCATCTGGTTTCTAGAGCTCTTCTTCAATGCGAGTGTTTCTTTTTTTTCTTTTTCCGGATGAGACTTAGTCTCATCAACGGTCTTCGTTGTGGAAAGTGCAGTGACAGTGTTGAGTGAGTGTGAGAGTCTCTCCCATCTGGTTGAGCGGAGTCTGGCCGGCAGGTTAGCCCTTCGTTGGACCGATTAAATCCCTCTCTGTAAGATTGGCGCTTCTTGGCACTTCTTATTGCGAGGCATTTTTGGGAAGCGAGGCTGACACTTTCACGTGAAAACGTGAGCACTCTAAGTTCAGTGTCCACGTACCTCTTTCGTTCCACCGATTCGGTCCGAGTACGGGAGGTTCTTTCTGGACACTAAAAAACCCCTTGATGACAGGGAGTAGCAAGAATAACCGTCCGAACAACCGGACGCGGAGGCATCGCTACATACAGGCACAGGAGGCCTCTCTCCCGGTGGAAGAACGGGAACGTCGGGCCGCTGAACGTCAGCTCGCCGCCATCGAACGTCAACGGCGGATAGCGCAGGAGCGCGTACGGAGAGCCGCCGAACAAGCAGCCAGGCGGGCTGCTGAGGAACAACGTCGTGCAGAGGAGTTAGCCCGTCGAGAAGCCGAGGAACGGGCCCAGCGAGAAGCCGCCAAACGGGCACGACAGGCCGTCGTACGCCCATACGACCCGGAGGCACCGGATTTATTTCCCGCCGGTGAGTGGAATCTCGTCTAAATTCGTCGTGGTCAAGAGGGAACGCACGATACTCGTCCGCGCAAAGGAGCCGCGAACCGTGCCGTTCCGTTGTGGCTCAAAGTTCCCAAGTTCGTCGAGGAACCTCGCCACGTGTTCTCACCTCGGAACATTACTCGTAATTTTTGTAACATTACTACTTACGTAATTTAGTAACATTACTCGTCGTGGGTGTTCGCCCGAAGCCAGTACCAGCCATGTCGCACCGTCGTGCCCCAGCACATTGAAGGTTCCGCCTTCCGTCGCACTTCCTGCTCCGCAGGAGTTTATGCAGATTCGGACCCTACCTTCTTCAGGGACTCCCCGAATCGCGGACGAAGTCCGATATCAGTCCCTTGCTCGTCCGGACAGGCCGTCTCCAAGTCGGGTGGCTGAACAAGAAGAAACTCCGGTACCCTCCTGTTCCGCCGAGGAACCGGAGTCCGACGACGACGTACTCTCTCTATGTGCCAATCGAACGCCGGAGACGTTTCTCTCCATCTCTGTTGTCGCCTCCGTCAAAACGTTTTCGAGGAGGATCTCATCGGAAGCATCTGGATTTTGATAAATAAAGTTCACTCTCTCTCTCTTCAACATAAATATGAAATGATGCCTTCTCTCTCTCTCTCTCTTTCAGGGAAACAAGGAAATTGATGCTCTTTCTCCCATGTTCTAGGTTATGCTTCTTTCTCTTTTACTTAGTTTAGGACTGACAACGGCGACTCTCTCTTTCTCGCTCTACCTCCTCTAATGGACGGTCTTTCCGCGTGGCGCCGCCTTATGAAAGGCGATATTACACGGGTTACCTTACCCCTATCCGCTAGCCAGAAAAACTTGTCGCAAGGGACGCAACAATTCGACGCTTGGCTTAACGTTAGGACCCCCGTACAGTTTCAAACTCGCCCCACTAGGCAAAACGAGTCAGAGCCCCAATTGCACCTGACTTACGCCGCGTTAGACTTTCTTCTCCCCCTCTCACGACTACTGGAGAGAGACAGTCGTACCTCGTTTTACGTCCAACGCACTATCATCTACTATTCTCTACTCGTCCCCCCCCCTTTTTCCTCTTTCCTTATCCCTTCCTCGCACTGTTTATCTTACACACGCTTACACACGCTGGGCAACTCCCGGGTAGATAACATAAGGTCACTAGAGACAGAATGAGACAGAAGAACGCGAACCTGGACAGAACAGGCCACCAGTTGTTGGCTGCAGTACTTAGGATATACAGCAATTGCTGCAATCATAGTTTTTATGTGTTAAAAATGTGGAATCTTCGCCCGACTTCGTGAATGTATTCCTGAAAAGATTTTTATATTTTGCGTAAAAACCCAGGTCACCGCAACACCAACAGTGCATTACACTGTCGCTCCTACTGCACCTACTGCAGAGATAAAAGATGTAGATCGTAGAATTAAGACTACTAATGTTAAAATAAAATCTAGCAAAAAGGTTTAGAGACTAAACCTAATCTAAGAAGGGGATTGTAACAGGAATGTCAAAGGATCTTCTATCCTCCCCACTCTTCGAGTCCCAGAAGCAAGGGCCCGTTGCCACTGGGACTCGAAGAGTGGGGAGGATAGAAGATCCTTTGACAGTGATTCTTCTGACCCGTTACAGCCATACCACGCTGAAAAAAACCAGTTCTCGTTAGATCACTGAAGTTAAGCAGTGTTGGGCACGGTTAGTACTTTGATGGGTGACCGTCCGGGAATAATACTAACTACGTGCTGTTGGCATGTCGTGGGTGTGGTGAGCCCACACTTATAGTTATTTACTACAAGAAACTATCCACCTAGAAACACTACCCGAATCGGGTAGTATCACGCCTACCCCGAATAAAGAGAAATGGCTTAATGGTATACAATACATGCAATAATCAAATTATTTGTATTCTGGGAGTACTCTTGCATTGATTCAAGATGATTCACATTATAGGCAGACCGTTGTTGAAGAGTAAATAATAATTATGTGAAAAATGTCGATTTTCTCATACTTTCAGTAAACATATAATAAATAAACGAATGAAAATTCAAAAATCTATTACCAAGGTGATCTTTTGTATTTAATGCTCTGTAATTAACAACAAAAATATCGCAAATCGGGGCAAAATTGAAGTCTGTAGACTTTTTTGAACGAAAAATATGCGTTTGGTTCCACTATAAAAACGCCAGCGAGTATTTTGCCAATGCAGCGACAACAGCTGACGAGTCACGTGACTTCATCAACCGCTGTGATTGGCCACGATCAGCGACGATCGTGGCCCGGTCGAAATCGCTGCGGTTGAAAATAGAGAGGAACCTAAACGCGCAACCGTACCGAGATCGGATCGTGCTGCGCGCTGATTGGTCGACGGTTCCAATCGTAACCGTAGTCGTAACCGGGAACCACTCGTGTGGATACGGCTGGAATACGGCTTTAAAATACCCCTTTTTATAGAAATCACCCTCCGCGGAAATCGCGTGGGTGGGAACATCGCGACTGCGCTCTACATGAGCGGCTAAATGCTGAGGCCCGTCTGCGGGTCTGCTAATCTGGTTCTAGTTCCACAGGGGCTCTACTTTGTACAGCTTACAATCTTTTTTATTGTAAATGAACTTTTTTTTATCAAAAGTCGACTGCTTTTAAAAAATTTGTTCTTCTTCTTGAAAATTCTAATATTTGATTGAAGTTTAATCATTTTTAATTAATTATGATGTTAAAGTTTTTTGTCTACTAGTCGTTTAATAGATTTCGTAGACAGAAAACTTTAGCATCATAATTAATTAATAGTAATAATTCATAATTATGACGTATCACCCTGGTCAAGAAAATTAACATCAGAAAATTGAATTTATTCATTTTTGTTCGAAAATTCGATCATTTGATTGCAAAGTTTTTTGGCCCGTGGATCGAAGAATAAGAAAGTGAGGCTATAATGCCAAAAAGTTACAGCATTAAGTCTATACGTACCTTTGTAGCATACTAAAAAGAAGAGTGGAATCTTTTTGTACAATTGGTCCCAATTCTCAATTCATTTAACACTTTCACGCAAAGACAAACAATAAACGTTCTTCAAAATGTCGACGCTTTCTCCAAGTTCACTGTCAGAAATCTTAGAGAGCGGGATAATATTCTAGTTTGATATAAACACCTCACCCCGGTCTAAAAACTTTGGGTGAATGATTAACGAGGCGCATTGAGAATTATTTGAAGCAATTCATCCACATGACTTTACCGGTTTATCTGTTTACTGTTCATCACTTTTGCAAAGTTATCTTCCTTCCGTCCGTTCGTTGCCAAATAATCGAACAGAAGACTAATCGAATACATCCGAGGTTAGCGCGGGAAATTCAAATCTAAATAAGTATAAACTCTAAAAAGATAAAAAAATTACCTACAATAATTAATACTAACTTGATAATTGTGTATTTATTAAATAATTTAATGCGTCCGTAAACATACATATTTAGACATTTTGTTCAAATGAATTTAAGTTGTTTTTTTAGTTTCTCCTCGTTTCTTATGTTCTTTGCATATGAGGTGTTAAATTTAACTAATTACTTTAGATAAGTCACTGAACTGAAAATTAGTTGAATATTCACTAATTAAGACAGGGAGTAATTTTCACTTTAATTAGTTATAATTTTTAAACTAACTCTGATTTACAGAGGGTAGCCCGGTGTGGCCCCGAGCAGGACCACAACAGCAGCCATGATCAGGGCCGCATTGAGCTAACCTGATCGTTGACACGTCAAGAATCAGGATCAAATTGGGCAATTTCTCCGCCGCATCATTAACTAGATTTATAAAATTTACAAAAATCTGAATTTACAGTTTGAATTTACAACTTCATTCAATTCCTTGAAAGTTTCTTTAGAATTCTATTCGTCGCGTTTGTATCAAATATTATTTAGCAAATTGTTTAATTCAACCGAGGGGTTACTCACTTCTGAAATCATTGAAGTCTTGCGACTTCGAAAATTTTAACAAGATTTCCGAAGAGAATAACCCTTCAAATTAAATAAATGACTGACTAAAAATAATTGCACTTATTATTTTCAAATCAAATAACTTCCATGAAAATAGTCAATAGTCAAAACAGCACACTTGTCAAAATAGCCGTACGCTTTGATATACTCTATACTTTTTGGCCTACCTTCCTTGAAAACAAGCATGAGAAGCAGATAGAGGATTTTTGGTGTACTTGACAATTTTACATTATAAGTGAAAGGAAGAAATAGCGTACTTTCCAGAAGGGAGACTGTGAGGTCCAGTGATACAATTTCTTTTTCAAGATAAAGATAATTTCCTCCATATTTTGACTTGCGTGGTACTGTGTATGTGCAGCGCGCGTCAAGTTTCATATAGCGGGCGTAAAGTTTCATGTAGAGTAAAATTTCATGTCGGCCAAGAGACGGATTGCTCATGTGCGAACCCCACTGGGCTGGAAGCGGCCACATTAAGCCTGCTTCTGCAAAGTACAATATTTCTTCCTTTCACTTACAATCTAAACTTGTCAAGTATACCAAACATCCTCTATCTGTTTCACATGCTTTTTTTCAATGAGGTCCGGACAAAAATTATTGTATGTATCAAGGGCGTATGGCTATTTTGCTTTCTTCATGCACACGATACACAATGTACTATTAAAGCACCTTTTAAGGAAAAGAACGAGCTTTTGTAAATTAAAATTAAATGAAAATTATTGCTTTTATCTAAATCGGATAAAACAAATATTCAAAAAACTAAGTTTAAATATACAATGAAAACCCCAACTATATTTTATATTCATTTACGGTCGGGGTTCTCTTCTAAAATTCGTTTCAAAATTTTGAATCTACGATATAAAACAAGTTTCAGTGATGAAAAGCTTTTCAACAGCAATAATTGCGAGATTTTCGAGACATCGTTATACCACTTTTACATTCGCATTCATGATAATGTAATGTAATCGTCCAAATTTTCGTCTCAAGCTTTCAACGGTTCTTTACGTTTCGGCACTCACTGAGTCCAAAAATCATAAACTTTTGCCGGTGTCTGTCTGAATGTGTGTCTTTCTATATGCCTGTATGTATGTATGTTTGTGTGGTTCCCTGAATGTGTAGCCACGCTACCTTTGAAGGATTTGTCCAATAGATTTAGCCTTCGCTACATACCCTTTTTTATGTTTGCGAAATGAAGGTCAAGTTTGTTAACCAGATATTTCCAACCAAAATTCAAAAAATTAGAGCTTCTTCAAAATTTAATGAAAATAAGTTCTCAAGAGTTTTAGACATTTTTTTCAAAGTTTCCGATACATCCCAAAAAGAGTAGCAAATTATCCCAATGGCATTGTTAATTCCGATAAAAATTAAAACATGTATATGCTGTTCAACATTTTGAAACTTTTAAAAAATAGAACAAACTATTTTTCTGATAGATTAGGAAATTTCAATCAAAATTTTTACTAGATATCAAATATATTTCGAACTTATCTCAATTATATATTTTATTAGATCAAAATGTTAAAAGTTAGATCATTTTCAAAATTATGCAATTTTTGTTTTTATGAGAGCAGTGAGTTGCAATCGTGATTTTTAGTAGATTTCAACAAGATTTACAAATAATACTCATGATAATTTTCAATTGCACCCAAATTAAAAATGTTACATAATTAATAACACTACGTGACATCAATTTTGTGAATGGAAATTGATCAAGCGTTTTCTATGGATTTTTTCGCGCTGAACACGAATCCGGTATCAGAAATTGCCTATTACGTCAGGATTTTGAGAAAATTGAGGTCAAAGTATCCAAAAAACGCGTTCTTGTATTTTCACGTGCACTCTGAAAAGTTTTTCACATGTGCCGTTAAAACACTTTGTTGTATTAGATAGAAACTAGAAGTACTACAAAGTACTACAAGGAAATGCTGACACTGCTTCAACGGCACATGTGAAGAATTTTTTCAGAGTGCACGTGAAAATACACAGTCTAAGATTTACATTGAGATATTTTCGAAGTTCCTAGCACGTAAGGTCCAACCGGTATAAATTCTCATAAACGACCAAAAACACGTTTTTGAACTCTTTGACCTCGATTTTCTCAAAATTCTGACATGATGGGCAATTTTTGAGACCCGATTCGTATTCAGTTTAAAATAATCTATAGAAAATACCTAGCCACTTTCCATTCACATCCAACAAGCAAAAAATGTCAGGCAGTTAAATTAAGTAATAATTAGCTATATTAGTATACTGGGATATTTTTAAAGCGCAACGAAATGGTTCTTAAAATGTGACCGGCCACGAAGAAGGGGACCTAATGCGGAAAAAATCGATTTTCATTTTCTTACGCCAATTTATAGTTTCTGAGTTACTCTTTCATTTTCAGTAATCAGAAATTTTTTAAGTGAATTACCTTTCTTGTTATTAAGCTACAAACATAGGCATGATAGCGTACGGGGAGAGCGAACGAGAGGCCTACGAAAGCCAGCCCCACCACGTACCACAGAGCTGAACGCGACGTGTCCGTGAGATCCACTGGCTCGTGCCTAACAGTGTAGTGGTAAGTGGAGGGGGGGCTTTTCGTAGACGCATCCCCACTACTTAAATGCTGGCTTGCAGGCTCTACTACAATTGCCCGTCCTGTAAAATTCAGCTTTGACGCAATAGGTCCCTTTCTTCGTGGACGGTCACATATCTTCTTCAAACTGACTAAAAATTTTTGTGGAGTTGACTTACAACCGAAGTTTGAATGAATAAAATCGAAGCCTATGGCTCGTCATAAATTTAAAAAGCATTTTTTGATTAACATTATTTTGAAAAGCATGCCTCCTTATATATTCTGTTGCATTTTGTCTACATCTTTTTATTTTTTGAAGAGAACCATCGGTATAACCTAATTGTCGAGCAAGAAGCGCGAATGTCACAATAAAAATTTAATCGCCAAAACTGCAAGTGCTTTGAGGACCGTCTTTATAGACAAATGGAAAAACAATTAACAGTTCCAATTTATGACTGTAGTCCATCAGAGGTTTATATTAGTTTTCGATTCAAGTTATAATATTTGATGTTTGAAAAAATGCAGTCGAAATGCACGCATTGAACGTATGAAAACGAACGCGAAACGCATGAGCGTACACGCACGCCGTAAGCGCGTTCAAACATTACACGAAGCGCCGCGCAATGAGAATGTGCTCGCACAGCGGCATATTTTTTTAGATAGGAAATAATTTAATTGATTTTTGGAATGAGTGACAGAATTTAACATTTCTGAACACCCTGTGTTCAACAATGATTGAAAGATCAGCAAAAAAGATCCAGTGCATCAGGGATTTTGCAGAGACAGGATGAGGCTGTCAGTGCCACGGTGGCCTTACCCATTATGCGTTTATGACGCCGCCATTTTCGAAAATAAGTAGCCGACATAAGCGAACGGAAGAGACGTTTAAGACCAAGAAGAAAAAGACCGTAAATATGACGCACTATGACAACAAATCCTGTTTTGATTGGCTTTCGCAGTTGTTTACTGAGGTAAACTTCAAAACACAACTGCAATTTGTAGAAATTGTTTTCTTTTTTATATGTTCTATTTTCAGAGTTATATCTATTTTCTGGTAGATGTTTGATTTACGCTTATAAAAGTGTAAGTATGTCATCTATCCCACGTTTTCAATTATATGATTTGTTTTTTTATTTATTTATGAAGTGATTTCTGGACGATGACTTATAATGGGTTGCGAGGTGACTCATGGAGTGTATTTACCGTCTAAATGTAAGCGATTACGATCCTCAAAACGCATATGTCTCTTCAGGTCTGAACTGCATGTACTTTTACGGGGTAAAAATGGAAACAGTGTGATCATGGTCCAGGTATCATGCTGCAAATAATAGGGTTGAGGTTCTTGACAGTTTTTGCGGAGTAAAATTTAAGGAGAGAAATGCTCTCTGATTTAAATCTGTAAAACACATGCACCATAATAACCCGTGTGGAAAAATTTCGTAGCGCTGTGCTGTTTCCGTGTAATCAGCCTTGAGTCAACACTGAAGCCACACAGGCTGACTGTCCAGTGGCTAGACTGGGATGTAACGCTCGGATCGACTAGTTTCTAGACAGATCGGCTATTTTGATAGAAAATAATTAATAATTAAATAATATAATTATTTGTTATGCCATGAAAGTCCAATATATATAGTTTGCAGTTAATTAAAAATATTTAAAAAAAGTTTTTTACACAAAATGATTAAGAAATGAGTTTCCGCAAATTTCTTGTATATAAGCCATGTGTCGAACTTCTGATGTAACTTCCTATTATATTGTTGTAACTTTTTCCCGTCGCCTTAACACCTCGGCCACCTAAAAATGAAATTTTTTTCGGATATGAATTTCAATTCATTACGTCCAAATATTAGTTTTAATAAAACATGCACAATTTTTAAACATTAGAAGCGCTTAATGTGTGAATAAATCATTGAAAAAAATAAAGTTTGTATGACTTTACGTGCGATTAGGCTATGAAATAATGATTGTTTATTATTTTTAATAATTAATACGTTAGGCTTAAATATCATTTACACAATCAATAAATAATTAAAATAAATTAAATATGTCATTTATAATAATATTTGGTTTCCTGGTATATCATCAGTATTATACATAGCATTATACATATTATAATTATTATAAATTCAATCTAAATTTGTTATAACCTTACTATATAATTCAATTGAAAGAAAATGTTTTTAAACATTCTTTAAAAAAATCGTTCTTAAGAATACAATTCTTGTATTAAGATTTCGATTACTTTCAACCATTATTGTTTACCATCTTGAATATGTAATAGTGTACAATTAATTATTGCTTGAGCATTTGTGAAATTGTATATTGCAATTTCCTATATCTTTTATTCAAAAATGATTATCTTCTGAATACACCCCTGTAATTTTTGTTCAAGTCCTAACCGCGATTCTATCGAGAAAATAGCTAAAATCTGGACAATATTTATAGATTCAAATTTGTAACGAACTCCTAGATAGCGCCAAGACTGAGACTATACAGCAGATAGGTTTGAATCAAACAAGTAGCGAAACTACACAGCGCCAACGTAGAGCCAGGCTAGTATTGCGTGAATAGACAGGCTTGAGAAAAACTGTGCTGGCTTTAGCATGATTGAAGACTGCCACGAAATTTTTCCACGCGGAAAATTATAACATGAAATCACCTCCAGTTTCTTCCAAAATTAGTTACACCGAACAAGGGGAATATTTTCCTTGATTCTTACCAGAAGCTCACAAGATAGGATAGACCGGGGCAAGACCGTCCGTCGGGGCAAAAGCAAACTTTGCAAATAACATTGATATTCCTTAATCATTTAAAATCTTCTTTGCATCAAATAATCTATTTTATATGACGAAAATTGTGCTATATACTTAAATCTTGAAGATTTACGTTGTAAAAGAGAAATTATGCAGAAAACAGTTTAGACTACAAATGGATGAAAGAGTCACTGGTAGGGATATATCGTGGGCAATATTATTTATTATTTAACTTCATTTGAGTTTTTTTGTATATTTTTGACTTCGCTAAAAATTTCCTTTATTCACTTGAGTTCGCTTGCATTCCTTCATATTCGGTAGACTTCTCTTAAATTCTGTTGAACTCTCGTGAATTCCCTCAAATTCATTAGGATATCTTGAACAATGAACTCTTTTAAATTTTCCCAATAAACTCTATAGAATTCCCTTGAATTAACTGGAATTATTTTTCATTCTGCCCAATTCCCTTGAATTCCTTTCAATTTTTCTCGAATTATTTCCTATTTTCTTGAATTAACTATAATTCTTTTGTATTCTGTTGAATCCGCATTGATTCGCCTACATTCTCTTAATGTTCTCTCTTTAATTCGCTAGCCTTGTGCTGGAATTTCTTGAATTCTGTAGAATTCTCTCGAATTCTACGAATTTCATTAAATTCATTCAAGTTATTTTAAATTCACTTGAGTTCTCCTGAATTTTCTTGATTTTATTTTGATATCTGGCAATACTCTTGAATTCGCTTGCATTTTAGTAAATTCCCTTGAATTCATTCAAGTTCTTTTGTATCCGCTTAAATTCACATAAATTCTCTCTTATTCACCTGAGTTTGCTTAAATGCAATCGCATTCACTCGAACCCTCTTGAATTCTCTTGAACTAAAAAAATGTAAATGTTCAAAAATATCGTGAAAGAATTTTTATACCAAAAAATATTTAGATTTTGATTTAAACAGACTGGTAAAACTCGAAAATATAAATATAAATTCAATTCAAATTGTTAATGTAATAATATTTATATATTGAGGAATTTATGAATATGATTAGAAATATATTTTAAAATGTTATTTGTAACACCGATTCGCATTCTACGTCGAATAATATTTTAATGTTTCGAATGAGTATTTACAACAAGAAAAGGAAAATAACTTTTAGTGAATGGATGTAAGGAAGATATTTAGATATCATATCTCGATTGGGGGTTTCAAAATAAGAAATGCTAAGTATCTATTTTGAACTATCATTCAAACTTGAGTGGAATTCATAATGCGAACCACGGTAATTATCATCCTTATCGGAATTTACCATCGTCTGGAAACAACGGAACGTGTAACTTTTGGAAGTGAACAATAGCGAGATAAGACATTTCTGTGCAACTGGAGTACACTCAAAAAAGCTTTTTATTATCTTGTGTAATCGAAATGATTCTTCTTAACTTCTTGTTCTCTCCATAAAATTCAAAGGCCTTAAAAGTAATTTTTGAAACATTTTTCCTTACACTACTCCCAACTTTAATCTTGTTATATGCGTTTTCGACGAAAAGTAAAAAAATATTACATTTCATTTGGGCCAATTATACGATTTTCCCGCCTTTAATCTGCATCAACTGAGGCTTATTGAATTGATCTACTTTTTTCGGAATAGCTGACCCCCTAGGGTAAATATTTCAATAATAAGAATGTAGTTTTATTTATGAAAATCAACCATTATATTTCTACATAGTTTGGGAAGTATAATATGGAATGAAAAGCTGGTTTTTGTAGCATCCTTACGTCGAAAACGTACGAGAAACGGGATTTTATACTCGCACTTTTATCGTCAGCACACGGGAATCTGTAAATTTCAGGAATCTGTCTCCAACGTCCGCGCTCTAGCTTTCTCAAAGAATCCTCTTAAAGAGAATTTCGGGTTCAACAAAATTGAGGAAGATGCCATATATGAAAGATATGAGCATAATTTTCCATTATTTACCAATGAGTACGTTTATAATTTTTCTATTTATACTTTAAACAATTTTTTACTTATGTTTTTATTTTCAGATTATTTTTGAAATCTTATTTTTGTATTCATTTCTGAATAATTAATAATGATTTTTTAAACTATTTCTTATATTTTTGTTTTTTCTCAGATTTGTAATACAAATTTTTCTGTAACATGTGCATTCTATTATGATTTGGGTTATTTTCAAGAGGTTCGGTGAAAACTATATCACTTGCCCTGACAAACGATAAGCTATAAAAATCAAAAGGGTCTTTTCTTTCATTCTCTCTCTCTCTCTTTCTCTCTCCAAAAAGTGGGAGGAAACGATTTCTAAAATGCCCATGCTTTGAGAGTTTTCGAGTTAAAAAATGAGTTTAGTTTGCTTCGGTGCTCTTACTACGTTACTCGTGACTTTATACTTTTCGCATCGTGTATTCGTTTTTCTAATTTAATGTTTTGATTTTATACAAATAAGATTTAAAACTTAAATTTTTCAAGTGTTTTTAAAGAATTTTTAAAATAACTTTAGAAGTTATTTCTTATAGAACAATTAAAATGTGTTGAAAATTTTTTTAAACAGTGCTTTCCGGAATATGACAACAAAATAAGAATACATAAAATTTGGATTTCATCAAAGGACAAAAATACAGGGAGTTCAAAGAAAATTTTGTAAAAAAATAATTGAGAAAATTATATATAAAATTGGCAAATATTTTGGTTAAAAAAAAAAAAATGTGAAATTGATTGTTTCTACTGATCAATATGAATTTTAATTACAGAATTGAATTTTGAGATGAGGGTATTAATATGATAGATGGACCTGCGGAAAATATCTAACATTTTTAATTTTGATTATAAAGAGAGAATTTAAGGAAGTGTTATTTGAAAAGAGAGAGGGAAACAAAGTTATCAATTTAAAGAAGGACCTCTCAAGATATAACATAGTTTGGGATAGAGTCATCAATTAGGTTAAAGTATTTTCTTTAACTAAATAATTTTAAAAATTTATTTCCCATCAAAAACAATCAATTCCTCAATAAATAATTTTGGTTTTTACATTAAACTTAATTAATTCAGATTCAACACGAAGTATAAGAAATATATATTTTTTACAGGTATATGCATTGCTCATACCTTTAGTAATCCAATAAATAATTCCCTGATGAGGAGGTTTAAATTGACTTCGAAACATGTTGGTCCCTTAGTAGTATAAAAAAGACGGATAAAGGAAAAAGTGAGAGGTTGGTTTTGGTTGACTTTTTCAACATTTCTCCCTCTTTTTTCAATTGGTTATTTTTGTCTCTAATGAGCCGAAAAGTGAGGCAGTTTAGAAGTGTACTTTTTAATTTTGAATCATTTTCATACTCATTTTGTAGAAAATTATTCATGATAAAGTGGATTTCTGTTTCGATCTTAATTTTAAATTATTATTAAGTTTTTTTCGTGAAAAAATTACACAAATAAATTATTCCGATGTAATTTAAACATATAATTACGACCTACGAATATCTAATATCTGCTTCTTCCACAACTTTATCACAAGAGGATTCGACACTTTGTTCGCTTCCTGTTATTCAAATTCTTACTAAAATAAACCATGACACTTTTTTTTCTGATATTTATAAATCTGATTTACCCTCATAATCAAGGACTATAAAACCATTTTCATCACACCTCCATCATGAGTGCTATGTTAGCGCCTCCGAACGATCTCTAAAACTGAATTTATAGGCCTAGATATTTAAATAATTTGCACAGGGTCCTAGAATTAGAAAATTATAAAATCTGGCTAACGAACAGCTGTATCATACTTCATCGAACGCTGACCGATTCACTTTATCGCTGCATTATGGCGCTGTCTACACACCTCATGACAGCTCAGCACTTGACAGTCGTTCGGGGAAGGTTGCGATAAGAAATATTGTATGACACAAGGAAAAAGTGCCACTTACAGGGTCGTTGTATCATAAGTAACTATTTCTAATATTTCCTGAGGGGAGCTTTAATAATAATTAGAAGTAGATACCTAATCTTTGTTCAAAATCCTCCTATCCAAAATTATTTTTCTATACAGTTTGTCTGAATATATTATGGGTTAGTTGTTTCTGTGAAAACGAGAAATCAGGATGGACGAAAAGCTCGTAAGAAGAAGAGTATCTTTACTTCCCGGGCTGTTGGTGTATTTTCGAGGTGTACGAAAACAACACCCCTGAGGGTCGTGACAGCATCTCGCGCCCACATTGCAGCAGGTCGCTTAACTTTTTTCTTCTTATGCTCTACCTAACATCTCAGTTTTTCCTTTGTAAAGCTCAGTTTCTACATATTGGTAGCGTTAAAGTTGCACCAATTTCCAGCAAACGCAATAAATTATAATTAAATAATCAATTTGAGATCAATTAATTCACGTTTTATATTTATTCTTATTAAGTTGGTATTTCATGTCTGAGTATAATCCAGGGATGTAAGAAATCTAGGTCTCGTCTCTGAAAGTTGTTTCCTTCCGTAGAAAAGATAGAGGACTTACATCAGGGTAGTAAAAACTATCTTTACGGTTCACACCGTGGACGCAAAGCAGAATTCCTGTTGCTGACGCGCTCAGTTATTACGAGGTTTTAAGTAATCTGAAATTCTTCTTGATGTCATTAACTACTGAAGGACAGTGAAATAAAGTAAAATCGACTTTTAATAAACTCAGCTTTTTACGAAGTGATTAACGCCACCTCGCAGTTTCCTCTTTTACAACTGTCTTAGTTGTACTTTATGGTTTTATTTTTTTTATGTGACACTTCTGGAAAACTTGTAAGTATCTTTTGTGAAATTGACATCTGGAATAAAAGATGAAAATATTAATTCTTAGTATATTATCTCTCACACAGTGCTTTATGTTACATCTTAAATCAAAAATATGAATTTTATTAATCTCAAATTTCGAATACTTTTATTAAAAGTAGGCAAACATTTTTTTTATGTCAGTTGGGTATATATATTTTATTCAATTTTATTAATAAGCAGATACTTTATAAAAAGAATCAATAGCTATCGGGAACAGATATAAAGGAGAGTTTGAACATTTTTATTGATTTAACGGCTTTTCCGGCATGTTTTTATGAAAGTTCGAAAACTTTTGAAGTGGCAGTTTAATCGAAGTATAATTCATGAGAATCGATCAGTTCTATTTTACTGAATAGAGTCCCTTATACTGATAGATTGTAATTTGAGTATCTGCTTTTTGCTAAATTCCTTTCTTACAATAGAATAACTTCCAGTATTTTTATATTTCTAAGGTTATTTTCCATTTTCCATTTTCCAATTTTGTAATTTAATAAAGTATTCCGTTTTATCATTGTTTCATGTTGTAATGTTTCGTTGTTATGAGATTTTCGACGACTGAAAATGATACAATTTATCTACATCGCCAATTTCTAAAACCTAATTTATATTTCCTCAGTATTTAAATGAATGCTTGTAGTCACGTGATTTCTCAGTTTGAGTGTGTTGATGAGCGCCTTATCGTTCAAGAAAGACAGTGTGCGAGTAGCTGCGAATCGCGACAGATCGTTGTCCGATAATTTCGGATCAATAATATGATTGACTCTAAAAAGACATTGAACTCAAGATCTTAAAAAATGTCTAAAATTACGAGTGAGTGATCTGTGTGTGTGTTTTTGTTTTTTAATGGCCTTAGTCTGCTAAGTTTTGAAAATTGAATAAAACTTGTAATTTTAATTAATTCTCACGATTCTTCTCTGACTATTCCTGATCTGGCAAAATTATTCATTTTACAAGTGTAAACTTTAAACATGGTCCTTCGAGCCGGATTTCAGAGCGTGAAAAAACTATTAAAAAGTGTAAAATTAGTGCAGAAATGACCAAAAGTGAGAAATTTCGTTAAGTGAAAGCACACGAGCAAGCTGGAAAAAATGAAGGCTTGACGTCACAGAGCAAGGATCTAAGCTGGTAACAACATCTTCGCATGTACGAAAAGGCAGTCGTCCTTCTCCAAATAGACTGTGCTCTCTCGCGATGTTATTCTTCACTGGCTCGGTCTTTCGTTATTCTTCACCTGAAGGATGAAATTAAAAGTTCGCCAACTGATATTTGGATGATTGTCAACACATTTAATTTTAGACTTCATCGACTTCTAACCTTCTCCAGCGATAAGATGACAACTTTAATTTAACCATCACTAGGGAGAGGCGCGTTCTGGCGAACTAAATAATAATTGAGACCGTAGTATTTCAGTGATGATTTATTGACATTTTATTAATTATTAGGATCTCGCCCACTCAAATTAGCTCGCCTTGTCAGACCACTTCAAAAGTAAATTAGTTCTTTGATTTCAAAATTAGAAATTTTGAATTTTTGACTGAATTATCAGCAACTGTCAATTTAAATTTCTCCTTTTCGTGAAAATGGAGGCATTATTCTCTGAGTTATCAGAGATTTCTCAGGCGATTTTACGCACTGGACCAACTTGAAGAAAATTGGCAAGGCCAATCAAACAGTGGCTACTGTCAAATCACGATTGGAACTTCTTGACCAACGCTGGAAAAGCTGTGAAACCCTGCATCTGGAGATTAAGGCTGGAACTACGCCAGCTGAGCGTGAGAAATTAGAATATTTTTCAAAAGCGAAATATCTCGCTGTTGAAGATGCTTATCTCAATGCGCGAGATTTTTTGTATAATCAATTAGTGTTGCTTACTCTCGAACCTAGGGCTAATTAAAGTTTAAATCAGTCTCAAATTATTCGTCATGATTCCTTGTCTGTTAAACTTCCTCAAATCACTTTGCTGGAGTTTTCAGGAGACTACAAGGATTGGGAGAATTTTCGCGATTCATTTAATGCTTTAATAATTCAAAACGAATCCTTGCCTAATGTAACAAGGTTACATTATTTTAAATTGTCTTTAAAAGGTGAAGCTGAAGGTTTGTTAAAACATGTTTCGATAACTGATACAAATTTCATCTCCACTTGGAAGTCGCTAAAGGCTAGATTTGACAACAAGAGAGCTTTGATCTCAACTCATTTACAATCCTTTATCAATCTTCCTAATGTGTCGAATAATATCCTGGAAGACTTGAAAAACTGACGCGATAAAACAAATGAGTCATTGGCGGCTTTCAAAAATCTGAAACGCTTAACAGAACATTGGAGTGATTTACTTGTTTTTATAATGGTGAAAAAATTTGATATTAGTACTCTCAAGGAACGGGAGATGCATATTGGCTCTAGTACTGATTATCCCACTTATCAGGAACTTGATTCGTTTTTGGAGACTCGCATACGTATTTTGAAGGCCATTAAAGCTTCGAAAGCCGGTACAAGTTCTCAAGAAAAAAGCAGAGCTTCAACACAATCGGCAGTTAGGAGCTGCAATGCAACTTCTAGCTCAAAGTGTCTTCTTTGTAAGGAGAATCACTCTTTATTTAAATGCAACCAATTCAAAGCTTTGTCAGTGGACAGGCGTTGGGATGTTGCGACGAATAATCATTGTTGTTATAATTGTCTCACGCCTGGACATCGACCTCATAATTGTGCTAGTAAGTTCAAATGTAATAAGTGTGGTAGGAGATATAACTCCTTATTGTATTCTGACGATTATAAGTCTAATCCCTCGTTACCACCATCTAACTCTGCATCGGTTACTTCTCAATTGGCAGTTTCAGATTCTCTCTTGTGACAATCAAATGATCCCGGCAATTCCACTCTGGGGGCGGGGGGGCGCGGGGAATCATGTTTCGCTTAAAGAAGCAGTAGACAATGAAGTATCGTTTCATTTTCTTAATAACCATCCCAATCTTTCGCGCTCAACCTTACTAGCTACGGCTGTTATTTCCTTCCAAGCTGAAAATGGAAGAAGTCACAGATTTAGAGTTTTGTTGGACCAAGGATCAGAATGTTGTTTCATTTTCGAGAGAGCAATGAAAATACTGAGTCCACGTTACAAGAAGGTTAAAGCAGTGGTGTATGGGGTTGGAGAGTTGATATTGGTTCTTGAAGAAAGTTAGCGAAATTTCATTTGATTCCAACAGAAAAGAACTGTCCGAAAGTCCACATCCAAGCTTTAGTATTGTTACACCTTACATCATATACTCCTCCTGTAAAATCTAACATGGGGGATGAAGATCAATTAAAAGAGTTAGGGTCAGCGGATCCAAATCCCTTTAGCTTCCATGAAGTTGTTTTGATTTTAGGGGCCGATAATTATGGCTCATGTTTATTTCCTGGTCTCCAACAGGGTATATTGGGTTCTTTTACCGCGCAAAGTACCGTTTTTGGTTGGATATTATCTGGGCCGGTTTCAACCACAAATCAAATGGAAATTAACATTCTAGGTACAGAACATCAGGCTATCACAGCAGAAGTCTTGCATGAAGACTTAACCAGGTTCGGGGAGCTGGAAGAAGTTCCCTTCAAAAATTCCTTGACAGATGACTAAATGTTTTGTGGTGAGCATTTCGCCACGAATTACCAACGAACATAAGACGGACGTTACATGATACGTTTGCCTTTTAAAAACGGTCCTCCTATAAAAATTGGGGAATCCTTTGAGAGAGCTAAGATCGTTTTAAATAAAGTACTTCGTCATTTATCGGATAAATCGCAGCTATTTTCACAATATTCAAGATTCTTGTCAGAATATGAAAGCCTCGGACATATGGAACTTCTTGAAGAAAAGGAATTAGATAGTTTTTCGCAAACTGTCTATTTGTCTCACCACCCTATCTTAAGAGAAAGTAGTTCTACCACAAAGTTAAGGGTTGTTTTCCACGCTTCCAGCTTAACTTTCAATAATTCTTCCTTGAATTCTCATTTTCATATCGGCCCAAAGATTCTGAACCATTTGGTTTCAGTTATTATTAATTGGAGGTCGCATCGCTTTGTTTATATGGCTGGCATTGAAAAAATGTTTAGACAAATTCTAGTTGACCCGCGGGATTACGACTATCAAAGAATTGTCTGGATTTCTCCTGATAAAAGGATCCGTCCCCTATAGACTTTTAACCGTTACTTAAGGTATTGCCTGTGCTCATTATTTGGCTAACAAAGTGATTAAGCAAGTTAGCTCATGACGAGGGGAATAGATTGCCTTTAGTCCAAAATATGTTAAAAAATAATATTTACGTCGACGACGTTTTGTTTGGTGCGGATAGTCAGATTGAGGCTAAAAAGGCGCGAGCTCAACTAACACTCTTATTAGAAGCTGGCGGTTTCCATTTGCGAAAATGGGCCGGATATGACGTGCTATAGAATTTCCGTTAGCTGAGGATGCCCAGCTAAAGGTTCTAGGTTTATTTTGGGACCCTGACTCTGATTCATTTCTTTTTAAAGTAACTTCTTCTTTAGTCGAAAATCCAACAAAACGGATTGTTCTTTCATTGATAGCCAAGTTGTTTGATCCTTTGGGTTGTATAACTCCAGCCATAATAGTGGAAAAAATTGTAATGCAAGAACTTTGGCTTCGTAAACTCGACTGGGACGACAAACTAGCTGATGATCTGAAAATTCAGTGGTTAGATTATCATGATTCGCTGGAAAAATTAGAAGCACTTAAAGTTTCGAGGTGGACACGGCAGTTACAAACAAACTCTAAATTCGAGTTTCATGGTTTTTCTGACGCTTCGTCAAAAGCTTATTCAGCTTCCGTTTATATTAGAATTCTTAGTGAAGATTTAAAGGATGCTCGTGTTTGCCTACTAATGGCTAAATCTAAGGTAGCTCCTGTTAAATATGTATCAATTCCTCGTTTGGAATTATGTGGGGCTGCCTTGCTAACTAAGACTTAAATTCGTCATAGAAACTATGTCGTTGGATAAAATACCAGTTTACTGCCACACTGATTCTGTAACAGTTTTGGCTTGCCTAGGAAAACATCCTTCCAATTGGCCTGTGTTTGTCGCCAATAGAGTTTCCCTAATTCTTGAGTTAGTACCTCGCGCTAAATGGCGATGCATTTCTTCTAAAGATAACCCGGCTGACTGCGCTACTCGGGGACTTACACCCGAAAAATTGCTAAGGCATTCCTTATGGTGGCAAGGCCCATCTTGGTTGGCTATGCATTCCTCAAAATGGCCTGATTATCGCCACGCAGCCGCCTCGCAATCAAATTTAGAACAGCGAGCTCTAAAGAGTCATCACGTTTTGAGTGTGATGAAAAGTCCATTCGACTTCATGTTTAAATTCTCCTCTTGGCCAAAATTGCTTCGCTTAAGAGCCTATTGTAAGAGATTTATTGATGCCTTTGTCTTCAAGCACGCAAAATTTACTAAGCCTAAACCTCAATTTCCAACCATTTCTCTCAATTCGATTGAAATCCAACAAGCCGTTCTATTTTGGATTAAATTTGTTCAAGCCAATTCCTTTTCTCTTGAGATAAAAGCCTTGAAACAACAAGATAGGATGATTGCAAAAAACTCGATATTAAAAAGTTTGAATCCATTTTTAGATATCAATGATCTCTTAAGGTTAGGTGGAAGACTACGGCATGCTCCTATCAGTTTTGATGAGAAGCATCCTATCATTCTGCCTCGTCACCACATAAGTGAGCTTATCGCCACGCATGCTCACCTTCGATCTTTACATCGTGGTCAGCAATTAACCTTACATACGCTCAGACAGA
The DNA here is from genome assembly GCA_932178445.1 of Andricus quercusramuli. Taxonomy (NCBI): domain Eukaryota; kingdom Metazoa; phylum Arthropoda; class Insecta; order Hymenoptera; family Cynipidae; genus Andricus; species Andricus quercusramuli. Next base: position 67,478 of record CAKNXH010001605.1, read on the forward strand.
GTTACTGGACTTTAGGAGCTCGATCTTTGGTTAAACGATTAATCAAAGGTTGCTTTGAGTACACACGTGAGAGAGCGGCTCTGTCTCAACAACTTACGGGAGATTTACCTGAATTTCTAGTCACCCCAAATCGTCCATTCACACATTCTGGTGTGGACTATGCAGGCCCATTTAACGTTCGCTTTGCTCCCGGTCGTGGCAGAAAAAGTTACAAAACTTATGTAGTGCTTTTCATTTGTTGCTGTGCGCGAGCTGTCCATTTAGAACTTGTTTCTGATTAATCGTCTGCCGCTTTTCTCGCCGCCTTCCAGCGTTTTTCATCAAGGCGAGGAAGACCTGCACACTTGTACAGTGACAATAGTACAACATTCCACGGTGCTGACCGGGAATTAAAAAATTGCCTTTTGAATATTATACTGTATACTAATTTGCATAATGAGTTCGAAATTCAAGGTACTTCTTGGCATTTCATACCTTCTTCCGCTCCTCATTTTGGGGGTTTGTGGGAGGCTGGAGTTAAAAGTTTTAAACACCATATGAAACGAATTGTAGGCGCTCATACGCTTACCTACGAAGTGTTGTATACTCTTCTTACTCGTATTGAAGCTTGCCTCAATTCCTTACCTATTGCGCCTCCTTCGAATGATCCTGAAGACTTCTCCTACTTAACACCTGGACATTTTCTGATTGGAGCCCCTTTGATCAGCGTTCCAGAACCTTCATTGAAATTTATTTCGGAAAATCGTTTAAGTCGATGGCAGTTAGTACAAAAAAATTTCAGAGATTTACTGGAGAGGATGGGCTGTTAATTATTTACAGTCTTTACAAAAACGCTACAAATGGTTCTACAAAGCGTTAAATCTTGTTATCGGTGATATCGTTCTTATAAAGCATGATTCGTTACCGCCCTCTAGATGGTTATTAGGTCGTATAATTAAATGCTACAAGGGAAACGACGATGTTGTACGTTCTGTTCGAGTAAAAACTGCCAGTTCAGAATACGAACGTCCGATTCATTAGACTTATAAGAAATTATTCTGTAAACTTAGTTGATTATGGCGGGCGGCTTTTGTATTGTGATAAATAATCGATTAAGCACTTATTGTTTTTTCTCTCTTTTTTTTGTGCAGTTCCCACTCACAAGGCTGGCGGTATGTTTAAAGTTTCAATGTTCCGTTGCTATGATATTTTCGACGATTGAAAATGATACACATTATCTACATCGCCACTTTCTAAAACCTAATTTATATTTCCTCAGTATTTAAATGAATGCTTGAAGTCACGTGATTTCTCAGTTTGAGTGTGTTGATGAGCGCCTTATCGTTTATGAAAGACAGTGTGCAAGTAGCTGTGAATCGCGACAGATCGTTGTCCGATCATTTCAGATCAATAATATGATTGACTCTAAAAAGACATTGAACTTAAGATCTTAAAAAATGTCTAAAATTACGACTGAGTGATCTGTGTGTTCTTTTTTTAATGGTCTTAGTCTGCCAGGTTTTGAAAATTGAATGAAACTTGTAAATTTAATTAACTCTCACGATTCTTCTCTGAGTATTCCTGATCTGGCCAAATTATTTATTTTACAAGTGCAAACTTTAAACAATAACTGTTAACAATATTATCTTTCTCCCATAAACCTGTCATTTATTTCTGATAGATTGACATGACAATCAATTACCCTTGGCAGTGATTGGGTTGAGAACTGTCTCTTATCAGAAGTGGTCAGACCATCCGAAGAACCATCTATCATAGAACCACTTTTACAGAAGTTCATTATTTTATGGTTCGTATCAAATTTTCTAGTCTAGTCAAAAATATAAAAAATCTGCGTTCTTTAAAGTGTCATTAGTGGAATTTTACTGAAAATCAGTCAATTATTTTTTTAAATGTTGTTAAGTGAAAATTTTTTTATTGATTCTCCAGTGAATAGATGATTGGAATTTTTTGTCACAGTCACTGAAACTTCAGGAACTTTTTCTGCTGCGAAATCAGTGAATAACGACTACAATTTTAGTTACTTTTCACCTTTGAAATGATTCTCTGATCAATTCAATGCACTCAAACAATTCACTGTATCAATTCTACAAGAAAAATAATAAAAACTTTAACGTTCTTCATCATTATTGAAAACGCTCTGGAAATAGTGATAATTTTTTAATGTTTTTGGACGTACATCAGTGGGGATTTTAACTAAAAAAAATCTCATAGCGCGCTACGCGCGCGGCTCGCTTAGCTCGCAAGTTTGAGCGCGCCTAGGGCGCGCGCCTGCTGAATCTCGCGCTTCGCGCTCGATAATATGTTCACCTCGCGCTACGCGCTCGGACACATTTGCCTGACGCCTTAAGCTCGGTTCCTGAGTATTTTCGTACTTCGTGTGCTCGCTATTTCGCGCTTCGCGGGCTAACACTCTCTTAGTTAGCTTCATCGTTGACCTGCTTTTGGCTTAAATATGTACGTTTTACATAGAAAGAGAAACTAATTCACTTAAGGTTCTATCGACCTTAAGGAACACATTCTCATCAAGACACTCGCGCTTCGCGCTCATGATTTAGTTTAAAAATGATGTAAACCTTGCGCTCCACGCTCGTTTCTGTTCATCGTTTAATGGATACTCAAAAGTTTGAGCTCGCTCAAGATGCGAGATTTGGTCGTTGCGCTTCGCAACGACTATATGTTATGTTCAATGTTCTTCAGATAAAAATGACTAAATTTTTGTATTTGATCTAAAATGAAGAAGGAAATTCCTTCACTTCAGCGTACATTTCTGTATCTTTCTAATTAATCATACAATTAGAAAGATTTCTCCAACTATCTGAAAAGGGGCGAAAAAAAGTATCTAAGTTGTTTTTGGAACATATATATGATAAATTTTTAAATGATTATTGAAAAATGGGCATTTGACAAAAACGGGGGGGGGGGGGGTGTTAAATTTCACACAAATCTAATACCTTCTCTAGATGAGAATGTAAAAATACACATGTTCAAGTATCATGAGCATTAATGATGATTATTTTATTGTTTTACTCGTTCGAAATAGTATTAAGAACATAAAAACAATGAAATATTGTGGGAAAACACACACGAGATGAAAAAGAAATGAAATAGGCAACGTTTCGATGAGAATGTGCCCACTTATCGGGCTGATTTTTTCACTGTCAATGTAATTTCTTACGAATAAAGTAAAAACTACACATCCTATCAAAAATTGACCAATAACAAATTTGTAGATCTTTCTTTTACGCACAAATTTTGTTACATCATGATTTGTCGTATCTTGCATAGTTTGGCCGTAAAATTGAATTTTTGGATTTTTAATTATTTTTTGTGCAATAAAAATGTGAATTTTCGATGTTTGAAGAAAATTCAAAAAGTCGTTATGATAATCTTGCAGGACGTGCAAAAAGAAACATTTTTCTTCTCTTGAATTTTTTTCGTATCGTGCGTTTTTCGGCTGAAAATGTTAATTTTCGTTTCTATTTTTTGATTTTAAAAATGCTGTAACTCTGAAAATTTTTATTTTATCAAAAAATGTCATTAGAAAAAATTGTTCGAATTTCCGAGTACTATGAACAGCCGCAAATATAATTTTTAAATTTTGAAAAAAATGGTCTCAAAAATTTTCAAAATGGTCTCACTTTTTGAATTTTCATCAAAAATTGCTGGCTAACGAACTTGACCTTCATTTTAGGATACTTGAAGAGTATACCAAAGCCCAATCCAATCTGTCAATTCTTTCGAAAGTTATCGTGCTAACAGACTAAAAATCTACATACATCACCACCCACATACACACATACATACAGACAGACACATTCGTAAAAACCTGTTTTTTGGGTTCAGGGGGTCTCAAAACGTGGACGTTTGACAAAAACCGGGGAGGGGGAGGGGGTCAAATTTTACACAAATCTAATACCTTCTCTAGATGAGAATGTAAAAAATGGAAATATTTTCGGGAAATTTCCAAATTTCTACTCATTCCCGCATCTGAAATTAATTTTCTGAGAATTAAAACATTTTTTCATTTTTCTATTTTCACAATGTTTTTTCTTGCATCTTGAAGAGCAGATTTCACCGAAAGTTTCGAAAATTCGACTAAAATTCTACCTCATTTTTCGTTTGGAGTAAACCGAGAAAAATGCAAAATTCACACTATGCCGAGCGTGAACATGATAATTATAAAAAACATGGAAAGTTTCACTCCTTCTGCAATATTTTCTTATAAAACTGAGGTGTTCATAATATGATGTTTAGTGAAACTGTTCTGAAATTTCAAATTTAGAGTTTGATTAAGTGAAAAAGTGTCCATGAAAAATTGTATGAGTCTAATACTAAAATATTTTTTGTACTGGAAAATCATTTTGTCTGAATGAGGAAGTTTTTTTCACTTGGGATAAAACTCATTACTTATAACCAGATTCTTGGAAAAAATATTGTTGTTAATTTAACAACTTTGTATGTTACTATACTTTGTTGTGTATATGAAAAATGTGTATAACGTAATACTTAAATGTTTAAAATATTGCTCTTCATTTTTTTGTACACTTTAAGACAACTAATAATAGTATAAATAATCATTATTGTTATTTATGTATATTTTTCAGTAAAAATAATGTATTGAGTCCAAATTTCTGTTTTTAGATTAATACAATTAAAACTATTTGAATAATTTATTTAAAAAAAGACAGGAGTGCCCCCTCAGAATTATCTTTCACTTGGTAACTTCAACGCCGGTAAAATAGGAATGCGAACGGAGGATAGAAAGAAGTGACTTCCTCGGTCATCTAAACTTCTTAGTCTCAGAAATATCCAGCAGTCGGTACATAACAATTCTGAGAAAATAATATTTGAAGTTGAAAGAAACATTGGGCTAAAAAATGAGTAGAATCTAATTTTGATTTTCGTAAGAATGTTGTAGTAAAAAAGAAATATTTTTATTATTTTACTTGGTAATAATTTGTAAATTTTTCTGTAGATATAGATGGCGTCCTTGTTCCCATAAAACTACTACGGGTTTGAAGTGTTACTTACATTTCTGAGCAAAACGCTTTCAACATTCCGGATCAAAAAACATAGATTGCACGGAAAAAAATACTTTGTCAATGTAAAAAAAAATTGATACTTCAACAAAATAAATTTGTAAAGATTGGACTATTAAAAAAAATGGGGTAAATTAACGAAGTTGGCATTGTTAGGAAAATGTTTGTAACAGTGACAAAGTTATTTGTTTATATAATATAATATATAATTATCAAGAAATATTTTTAATTTTAATAAATAATGTTTAATGTAACAAATAATCCTGTTTGTCAGAGTAACAAATAACTTTGTTAGTTATGAATTGGTTTCATGGTAACAATGTGAGTTTGTTATTTCAGTAAACAGGTTTTGTTATGGAATTAACAAAGTTGGCATTGTTATTTTAATTATGTTTTATTTGTCAATATAATCATGTCATTTGATAAAACAACATTATTTTCAGTAACAAATTATTAGATTGTTAAAATGACAAAGCCTTTTTTACCGTGTGGGAAACCTTTATTTTGTTTGAAAATTATAATATTTGATTCTAATATTATAATCTCAATACTATTACTAATAAAAACTGAAAAATGAACAAAATGAAATTAAAATTTCTATTTATATTACATTTCCCACATGAAAGTATATCTTCTTTTTCATGCTTAAGTGAGTTCTACACACAAAGTCAGAAATTAATAGAGGAAACATGTGAGTTACTCACAGATGCGACTTTTTCACATTTCTATTTATCATTGTCAGATCATAATGATAAGTAGCCTTTAAGGTTGCTAAGTAAAAATGTAAGCTACGAAAAAGAACTGCTTTCTTAAAAAAGCTTGTTTTACATTTTTCGACTTTAAGTCATCTTGAAGGTAATTTCGTTATTTTGCTTCCAAAATATGTGTTAGTATAAAGCATATTGAATATCCTGAGGCCAATACATATACTATTTACAATCATCTAGAAAGCATTTATGATAACCAGTCTCGGAAATAGTAAATCGGCCTAGCGGGTCTGCGGCTCTGTCGGTAACTCCCATCAAAAGACGATTTTTCAGATCCTGATTCTTAATAAATTATTCATGAATTTAGTACAGGTTTTTAACAAAAAAAAACATGCTTATTTGTTTATTTACATGCATAACAGATGATTTACGATAAACAGATAAGAACACGTACTTAAATATGAATTCGTTTACTAGTCTCAAGCAAACATTCATTTTAGGGAAACGAATCCAAACGTCGTTTTTAATTTTATTTTATTTGATACTAAATATCTCATAAATCATTCATTCAACCACCAAATATAATAACGCGATATATGCTGGGATTTTACGAACCCTTTTCTCGTGTTAGATTTTTTATATGAAATTGTTATATTTTTACAGAAATGGCAGTGAATTTATGTTCGTCAACCGGGACTTTTTTTACTTCTTAATGCTAGTTTTTGTAGAAAAACTTATCCAATCACTTGAAATGTCACATGATCGCACAAAATAATGTGAGATTGAACAATTGGCTTTTTCAATTCTTTGAAATGACTACGGTTTCAATGGAAAATTTTGAAGTTTGAAGTAATTCTAATCACAGAAAAAACTTAGGGTAAATAGTGTTGCGGGTAACTTTGTATCTTTACCTGTTCGTATTGGTAAAATACAAATATTACCCTCGATTTACAGAAACTGTCTTTTGTTCTCATAAAAGTTGTCACCACCGTCATGAAAATTGGAAGCCACAGCTTCGATCGCTGAAGTAAAGTTATAGCTGATGGTTGGTGTAACAGGCAAATCGGATAAGTGCGGATTCATAAAGTCTGCCTTGCCGAATCGTTAGAGCTGTCAAAAGTTCCTTAGAAGCGTCGGTAAAAGCAGAAAAATACCGAGACGTCAGGGAAAGTTTACCCACATGGGGTAATTTTTGTTGCAGGTAATCTTTACTCAAGAATCAGGGTAAAGATTACTCTTGGTTTTTTCTGTGATTTTGAATTGTAGAATTTTGAAGACTCTAAATTTCTCAAAATGATGATTTTCAAATCTATATAGTGTTATTATTTCATGTTTTTCGATTTAACATATTTGCGCTAAATTGAAAGCATTATTAGTTGAAATTGTCTTACCTAAAATCTTTGGATGTTCAGTAATTTCAAAATTTAAATAATAAAAACTGGATAGTTTCAAATGGAAAACATGGATGTTAGTGTCTACTCGTACCGAAAAAATCCGGCTATTCGTACCAGCGAGAAAATTTCTTACAAAAAGTTCGCTACGCGTAGTCACGGTAATAGTTTAACAATTTTAAGTCTCAAGCTTTTAATCTCGCTTTCAACACTGAACAGAACCGTATTTTTAAGATTTCCCAATTAAACCTTCAGATTTTGCCAATTTGCTTCAGATTAAAAGCCTTGATAGTTAAAATTTAGGAAATTAAATTCAGGACCGAATCCACTTCAAATCAGGTAAGTTCCATATTTTAAGTCGCAAAATCAAATAGTCGGCAATCAAATAGGTTGTTTTTAGAGGAAACTAGGCGACACGTATTTTTCCCAATTTAGAACAAACAATTTTCCGTGAAGTTATGAGTATCTAATACTGAGGTCTAATGTAAGAAAAAAATATTGAAATTTAAAAAAAGTCAAAATTACGAAAATGGCGACGACTTATTTTTTTGAAAACACAAAAAGGCGATTTTTATCAAAAACCCACACTCATATTTTTTAGCCCATGTTTTGCTGAAATTTGGCTTCAATAGCTGGAAGTCATCCTGTGAGTTTTAAATGCAGGTTAAACCATTTTTGTGGACAGGAGAATTTTCGTTTCATAAAATAGAATTTTCGCATCTTTTCCCAAAACAACGAAAGATGCGATTAGGTATTCATCTCGCGCTTCACGCTCGGACACATTTGCCTGACGCTTTAAGCTTGGTTCCTTTAGGTTTTCGCACTGCGTGTGCTCGCTATTGCGCGCTTCGCGGGCTAATACTCTCTTAGTATACTTCATCGTTATGACTTGCTTTTGGTTTGATTACGTCAATTTTACATAAAAAGAAGAAATAATTTACATAAGGTTCTATCGACCTTAAGGAACACATTTTCATCATGACACTCGCGCTTCGCACTCGATATTTGCTTTCAAAATCATGTAAACCTCGCGCTCCACGCTCGTTTCTTTTATCGTATAATAGCAACGCAAAACTTTGAGCACGCTTGCCGCGCGAGATTTGTTCGTCGCGCTTCGCAACGACTATATGTTATGTTCTATGTTCTTCAGATAAAAATGACTAAAAAAAAAATTTCAAACCGGGATACTATTTTGTTAATTGCACGCCCGGGATCTGACAGAATTCTCACCGGGACCCGGTCGGGCCAAACCGGGCCACACCTGATTTAGCCCGGTTTACTATTTCTTAATTGTGTGGCCTGTATCCGACTAGATTCCCGTCGGGATCTCGTCGGGACAAATCGGACAAAAATAATAGCCGCCGTAAGTGGGTTTTTTGTGGATATCTGACAGGTGAAAGACCAATTTTTTGGGTTATAGGTGTTTTTTATCAATTATAAAAAAAACAATCAAACTAATTTCAATTACTTGGTTTCCCACGTTTGGTTCTGCGGTTCCCAGACTTGCCGTGACTGCGAAATCGTTGACCAACTTTTTTTCTATTTTCAAACATAGTTTCCCAGTGAAATTATACTTTTTTTTTGTGATACGATTTTTGCTTACTTTTAATGCTTTTATATATTATCTTGAATAACCAAAAAACGTTATAAAAAGAGAAACAACTTTTTCCAAACTGGGTTTTGAATTACGTTGTCCTGCGTGCACGTAATGACGTTACGGCGACTTCCGGAGTCGTTAATGCTAAAAACGCAGTAAAACATCGGTTGACGCCGAGTTATACGTTGAGAAATTGGTTAAATTTCTCAAAACTGTATCCAATTTTCTGGAGCAAGTGGATTATTTATAAAGGTAAGTGAATTTTTTTGTTAATAAGTAAGCATTATTAATATTCTTCAACGTTAAAGTTGAATCAATTTTCTGAACCGATCTCATAGCATAGGATGTCACGTGAGACCCCTCAAATTTATTTTATCTCTCATTGACAATTTCTTCGATACTTAAGCGTTGTGATACTTTACCACAAAACCAATTTAGTTGACAAATGTTTTTTTCCATAATTTTTAATTCATCAACAAAATAATAGTGCCCAAACGTCATTTTTCTTTTTCTTTATGTCTCTGCACTATTACTTTTTTGAAAAATTATAAATTGTGGAAAAAAACCTGTGTAAACTAAATTACTCTAATGGTAAATTTGTTATGTAATTTAACTTGAACTTCTTACAATGCAATTTCTTACAGAAACTTAATAATCATAACCTATATTTTAGTACTCTCATTGAATTAATGTTTGTAGTTAATATATTCATTACTATGAATTCAATTCTTAAATTGAAATCCCAACATCTTTTTACAGGTGGAAATGAGTGCTGACAAAGATTCTTATCTCTACCAGTTGGTAGAATTTGTTCGTCGTGGTAAAAAGGCTCCAGTAAAATGCATGGATTGTCTTCCCAGTGATTGCCCTAGTAAAAATGACAGTTAGGTATCAATAGAAGCCGTTTAGAAAACTTATAGGATGCAGATGGAATCTTATATGGTCCTAACTGGTTTCTAATAGGATTCGTATTTTAAAATGGTTTCTAACCGGTCTTATTCGGTACTTATGTTCTTTTGTTAAATTTTTCTAACAGGATCTACGTGGATATAATGAGGTATTCTTTCACTTGACATATTATTAAGTACAAAATTGTTTTTCTAACAGGTTCTATTAGGTATTTTATTGGACCTTCGGAACAAAATCACCCGGATTAAAATTGGAAGCGGTGTGTTTTGACCGCGGATCTATAAGGTACCTATTGTATCTGCTTTATTCCAAATGCTACTAGTACAAAATTGCTTTCCTAACAGGTTCTATCAGGTATTTTATTGGACCTTTGGAATTAAATTATTCGGATTACAATTCGAAGTGATTTGTTTTAAACGGCTCTAATAGATCCCTATTGGGATCTGCTTTATTCGAAATAGAAGTACGAAACTGCTTCCATAACAGGTTCTATTAGTTCTTTTATTGGACCTTGGGAATGAAATTATTCTTAAAAACATTCAAAGTGATATGTTCTAAGTGGCTCTAATAGGCACCTATTGGGATCAGCTTTATTCGAAGAGCTCGTAGTACGAAATTGCTGCCCTGGCAGGTTCTTTCAGGTACTTGATTGGGATGTTGTAATTGAATTAATATGATTAAAATTCGAAGATATGTCTTTCAAGCGGATCTATTAGGTGCCTATTAGTACCTGCTTTGTTCCAAGTGCTACAAGTACGATATTGCTTCCCTAACTGGTTCTATTAATTAGTTTAGTGGCATGTTGAAATCAATAATTGGATTAAAATTCGAAGTTATGTGTTTTAAGTTACTCTATTAGGAATCTATTGGGATCTGCTTCATTGGATCCACTTGAATTTCTATACGGTTCTAAATGGTTCTGAACAATTTTTTATTTCAATTTGGATTCTAACCGGTTGTATTCGGTATTTAATCTACTATTGGTACGGAAATTGGAATTGAAAAAATCTTCCTATGTGGCTCTATTAGGCTTTCGAAAACAAATATTCTTTGTGCTATATTTTTCTAATAGGTTCTAATCGGTCCCAATGAGGTATTCATTTACTCTAAATGTTACAAAATACAAACTTGCTTCTCTAATAGACTGTAATAGGATTATTAACGGCTAATCGGAATTATATTAATTGGATTAAAATTCAAAGTGCATATTTTAAATTACACAGAGCGAGAAAAATGACATCATTTTTGTAGCTAAAGACCGAACTATGTGACCCCGAAGGATTTTGGTATGCTAAAACCGAATCCGTTATCCAAATTTTTCCTATACGTCAGGTTTTTGAGACATCCTAACCTGAAAGTGCAAAAATGGCTATTTTTAGCCATATTTGAGGCAATATAACACGATTAGCAATTTTTTCTTCAGTTTCTCTTCGCCTTGCATTATTTCGCAATGCAATTTGTAACTGAAATGGTTACTATGTGATATCTCGGAGAAAAAGATCGGTTCTGGATGATCAGAAATGTAAATGGAAGATAAAAAGGAGTACTAAACGGTGGCGTTAGCAGTTTTAAGGGCAAAAATTGCTGATCGTGTTATGTTGCCTCAAATATGGCTAAAAATAGCAATTTTTGCACATCCAGGTTAGGATATCTTAAAAACTTGACGTATCCCCACTAAAAAAAAAGTCATAAATCGCCAAAAATTGTCAGAAGTTCTGACGATTCCTCAATATCCTGAAAAATTCTTGACGAGTCTGGCGATTTCTGAAGATATGCTAATTCACATCCCATCAGGTAGCTCATCGGCTAGGACCGCAGGTAGGCAACCCAAAAGGATTAAAAATTGAAAATAATTTTTTTTCAATCTTGCATATACAGATTCAAAAGTTAGAAATTCAGAATCTACAGGTTTCGACGATTTCAGATACCTAAAATGTTTTCTAAAAAATTTAAAATTAGATCAAATATGCTGTATCTTGTAAAGAGAAAGAGATAGGTCTCAAAACGGACAAAATTTGCAGATTCACCTTCAGAGTCATTCAATACATAAATATTATTAATTAATTACAAGTAAAAAGAGAATATGCATACATAAATATAAATAAATTATATAAATAACCTGGGAAATATAGAAGGGATTAGGTTTTATGTCATTCCATTCTTAGACCCCTAATAAAAGGATTATCCTTCGAAACCAAGCTCTGACGATTTCTGAACATTTCTCACGAATTCTGACTTTTCCTGACGATTTCTGTCGAGAAACGTAACAAAAGTGGTCAGAAATGGTCAGAAGTCCTGACTTTTTTTCTGACGATTCCTGACTTTGTTTTTAGTAGGGATAGCAAAAATTTGCATAACGGATTCGGTTTTAGGATACCGAAATCCTTCGGCCTGTGTTACTGTTTAAGAACTGTTATTTCGCATTGAAAACTGAGTAAGAAAGTATTATAAAACAATTGGATAAATTGAAAACTGTCCGTTTTATGGAGATTTTTGTATTATAGAAAATCGCTTTTTGTCTCCAAGCTTATCAGAGAATTTTTGCACTTGACTTTTCTTTATTGCTTATTACCTTTGGATAGTTTATAAGCTTTTTAAATATTTAAAGAAAAAAAACTATCGATTCGTATTTCAAATAAATAAAATTTAATTTTAAATTCATTCTAAATACATTTTTTTTATTGAAGTCTCTCGGAAATTTTCAATTTGCCTTAGAATTACCCATTGTTCGTCAGAAATACGTTTTCTTTATATAAACATTGAGTTAAAAAATACTTGGCCTAGATTTTGTAACCAAGATCCAAGTGCATCGATAGCGAAATGAGTTAGAGCACGCGGTAGAATACACAAGTTCAGGTAGTATAGGTAGGGTTCGAATCCTCAGCGAGTTAGATTTTTCGAAGCGTTGAAGCGTGCGACTATATGTGTAAGCGACAGTATTGGCGAATTGTATACTTAACAACTATAAAAAATGAAGATTATATAACAATAAGTTAGGATATAATTTTTTTTTCGTTCAGAAATCGTACCTAATAAGGTCCAATTAGAAGGTTCACAATTACCTAATAGAACACCACATAGAACCAGGAACAAAACCCACTTTCGAAAGTAATAGGACCTGATAGAAACCAAATCCTCTTACGTTTCTATTTGGCTTCTAATAGACATTTTCCTAGGAAATACAAACGACATCAGATCCTAATAAGATCCCATTAGAAAGTTTAAAATTACCAAATATGAACCACACAGAAACCGGATTCAAATCCGATTAGGTTCCACTTACGTTCCGCTTAGAAACCAATAGCTAATACGGTACGAGTGCCAAATACAGACACATTAGATCCTAATAAGATCCCATTAGAAAGTTCACAATTACCTAATAGAACACCATATAGAACCAGGAAAAAAACCCACTTTCGAAAGTAATAGGACCTGATAGAAGCCACATCCTATTAGGTTTCTATTTGGATTCTAATAGGCATTTTTACTAGGGTGGGCAACATACAATAAAAATGGAGGCAGATTAGAATGTAAATTTATGCCGCCACCATATGATTCTGGGAAAATTAAGCGACTGCATGATTTGGTAAAAAAGAGAGCATCTGAGCGAGGAGCCCAGCCGAAAACCGGTCGGATCCCGACCGAGGTACCCTATTTGTATCCGGGATACGACCGGGGAACCCAGCCGGGATCCGGCCGGAGAACCCGGCCGGGATCCGACCAGCGCAGCGTCACAAAAACCAACCAGAATCAGACATGGCAGCCTGACTAGATTCCGGATACAAGCAGGGCAACCCTGCCGGAATCCGGCCCGGACCCTTTCATAATTTCTACACGGGTATTACCGTATCTTTCTAATAAATCATACAATTTGAAAGACTTTTTCCATCTACCCGCAAAGGGAAGAAAAAAGTATCTAAGTCGTTTTTGGAACATTTATATGATAAATTTTGAAATGATTTTTGAAAAATGGACATTTGACAAAAACCGCGGGGGGAGAGAGAGTCAAATCTTACACAAATCTAATACCTTCTCTGGATGAGAATGTAAAAATACAAATTTTCAAGTACCGTGAGCATTAATAATAGTTATTTTATTGTTTTAATGGTAAGAAATAGTATTGAGAACGCGAAAACAATGAGATATTTTGAAAAAACACACACGAGATGAAAAAGAAAATAAATTAGCAAAGTTTTGATGAGAATGTGCCCACTTATCGGGCTGATTTTTTCACTGTCAATGTAATTTTTACAAATAATACAAAAACTACACATCCTATCAAAAAGCGACCAATAACAAATTTGTAGATCTTTTTTGAATGCACAATTTTTGTTCAATCATCATTTGTCCTAACTTGCATAGTTTGACCGTAAAATTGAATTTTTGGATTTTTCATTATTTTTTGTGCAATAAGAATGTGAATTTTCAATTTTTCAAGAAAATTCAAAAATTCGTTATGATAACCTTGTAGGGCGTGCAAAAAGAAACACTTTTTTTATCCTGACTGTTTTTCATATCGTGCGTTGTTTGGCTCAAAATGTTAATTTTCGTTTCTTTTTTTGGATTTTGAAAATGCTGTAACTCTGAAAATTTCCATTTTATTGAAAAATGTCATGAGAAAAAATTGTTCGAATTTCCGAGTACTATGAACAGCCGTAAATATAATTTTCAAATTTTGAAAAAAATGGTCTCAAAAATTTTCAAAATGGTCTCACTTTTATATTTGCAACCTGAATAGGCTCCAAGAATATGTTCTTAATGTACGATGGAGGCCCTCTTACCTTAAAAAATATATATAGGTATATGGGGCATTGTTTGAGCAATGATCAGACACTTAATGGCTAGTGGAGTGTATTGGGGTTCAAATAACCACAGCCAAATGTTACTTGTAAAGAAAAGAGTTTATTGTATGGCATAAAAAACCTCCACTTGAAGAGTGGAGGAAAAAGCCGTGAATCAAATAGCGAACACAATAAATAAAACAGGAATTACAGACCTTAAGATTGAGACTTATATTATTGGAATGGCAACCAGTCCGCCACACCTCAATCCATACAACGGCGAGCAGATATAATCCAAAACACAATGGCAAACACACATATCCAACACAAAATGGCAAAACTGATATCCAACACACAATAGCAAAAACTGATATATCCAAAACAAGACTCGTTCACACACCCGTACAGAATGGAACCTCTCACCTCGAAGACTTAACTTGAACTAACTGAACCTTTAAGAAAGTTACAATTACAGAAATCAAAACAAATTCCCTAATCCATTGCATACAAAGTCGTGCGAAAAGGTTCCATTCTACCTGCTCGGCGCTGACCTTCGAGCCACGCGCAGAGCCACAGCTTTATTCTCAGGTGCAACCCCCTTTCCGGAAATGAATCAATTAGCAAAAGAAAAAGAACTAAGTCTAACTCTCTACAACTTTAGGTGACAGTAAAAATCAGCCAAACATCCCGCCCGCCTTCGTCCGCAGGACGGAAATATAACCTAGAGATTGAATGTTAGATATACGCTATAACAATGAGTAGTACACAAGGATACAGCCTAGCCATCCGCCCAGCCTGGCTATGATGTCGCAGCACTTGGTGATTGTAGAGTGAGAGTACAAAGATTCGCGATGTGATGACGTAGGTTATTAGTGGCCGTTTTTACTGTAGCCACCCTTACAATATTGTCAGGGTCCGGATAAACGGCAACAACGCGTCCCAAAGGCCACCTCGAGGGTGGATATCGTTCGCACTTAACAAGGACCAACTGACCCACAGCGAAGTTTTCGGATTGACTGCGTCATTTGTTCCGCTCCTGAATGTGTTGGAGTTGTTCCAGTGACTAGCGTTTCCAAAAGTTGTCACGGACACGTTGAAGAAGTTGGAAACGATTCAGACGGTTCTCAGGTATTTTTTGATTTCCAGCGTCAGGAAGGAGGCTTATGTTGCTGCCAATAAAGAATGAGCCGGGCTTAACACTGTAAGGTAACCGTTGAACATCCTCTTGAGTTTTCGGGCAGCTCCTGGAAGGTTGTGCCATTGTCGCTGTACAACTTACAGCAGTCACCACGACGACCAACAAACCGGCGATATGCGGGCAGGACCGTAGGACATGGTTAAGTCACCTACAACTTACAGATGAACTGCATGTGCTGCGAAACAAACAAAAAGGGTAATATGTCCCTTGTAAGAGCGATAACCACGGCCCTTCGTCGTACGTATCTGGATAGGCGTGACAGGCGACCGCCAACACGCAACAGTCCATCCATCGTGTCCACGAAAGGATTCAATTTTCGAAGTGGATTTCGTTTTGGTAAAGAACCATTCGTGGTTCACGGATCCGTCCATCCGTCGTGTCCACGAAAGGATTCAATTTTCGAAGTGCCGCATGGTTCTTTATGATTTTCAATAATTTAAAAATCTCTTATTTTTTATCTGATTCTTACAAAAACTTAATTTTTACTCTTGCTGTTCACTTTTCAAGTGTTTTTGGGGTCACTGATTACGAATTTTCTATCAGTTGAAAAAATTTCAATATGACGAATCCAAGGTGGCCGCTGAAATGTGTAAAAATAATTTTGTGTCATATAAGTACAAGTTATGTATGCAATAAAGGGTTTTCGTGGTCGCTGATTACGAATTTTGTATTCTTTTTTTTAAATTCCAAGATGGCGAATCCAATATGGCCGCCGAAGTGTGTAAAAATCATTTTGTCATAAAAGTACGAGTCAGGTATGCAATAAAGGGTTTTCGTGGTCGCTGATTACGAATTTTGTATTACTTTTCAATAATTCCAAAATGGCGAAACCAATATGGCCGCTGAAAAGTGTAAAAATAATTTTATTTCATTAAAGTACGAATTGGGTATGCAATAAAGGGTTTTCGGGGTCGCTGATTTCTGATTTAAGCTGCCATACATTTTGTAGTGCTACTAAAAGTATCCAGAAGATATAGCATCGACTCATGTGTTTATGTGCAGTCGGCAATAGCGTCCCTGCCGTTTCAGTGACTGTTTATGCTGATTTCGGCACCTAAACGGCACTCAGACTAGGCATTCATTTTTATCTGGGATCCTTTTTTGGGCGTTCTAATATGATCTCACAAATAGTCTTATTTTAGTACACCAGAGCTTCGTTATATGCTCGCGTGACTTCAGGCGATTATAGCAATTCCTAGAATTGCTCGTCCCCACAGTTTCTCAGGGGGAAGGGTGAGAGACGGTTGCGACTCCGCGTATGAAGGGACGCACTGCATTACTCTGCAGTCAAGTAGATTGCACAATATCATGGAAACGGTTCAGGCGGCCCTGACTGTTTACGTTCCGCTGCTGGCGATATATGCGCAAGGTTATTTTTAGGCAACCCCAGAGATTGAGCATATAACGAAGCTCTGGTGTACCAGTTTCGGTCTTGTTTAGTCTGCTAACTTCAGATTGATAAATGATCCGAGATAGCGAACTAAATTGAATCAGAGGGTGCATTGTTTCAATCGTTCCAAACTTCACTCTTACAAAAAACAAAAAACAGATGAAATTGAAAATTCGCAAAAATTAGTGTTGAACCGTCACACTCAGACGTCGCGAACTTCAGCTCTATGGATTACGTTGGTTTATAAACTTGACAGATTAAAATTTGTTTGATCAGATTTAGCTATTGACAGATGATCCTCATTTCGAGCCTAGTTCAATCCACAAATCGACCTTATTTTATTAGATTGGCGGATCAGACTGAAGTGTGATTGTTTTGTTGCGTGAACTCTTTTAATACCGAATTAAGTTCTAAATCGAATCCTAGTTTTTACAGTATGATGCGACGGTCATCTAATGGTTCTATTGTATTCGTCACGTAACGGACGGGTAGAGTGGTTTACAGTAGTCGGCCGCCACCAACCCAAATCCCTTCTTAACATTTTCTTCAAATTGTTAATACTTTTTTTAATTTATGAACTGTCTCATTATATATATTTTATAATTATAAATTATATACTAATATACTACTCTGGAGTTGAATTAAAAAATGTTGTCTGTTTTGGCGTATTTCATTCCATTTACGAGATATATTATATTCATTCCAATTTCAAACTTCTAAAAAAAAAAAGTTAGATATCTGAAATAATCGAAACCCGTAGATTCTAAATTTCTAGCTTTCGCAGAGGTAATTTCAAAATTTCACAAATTTCAATTTTTAATATTTAATCCGTTTCAGCTGGTCTACTTAGTAGCCACGTCGCAGGCATAAAGGGGACTTCTGCAGGAATTTAAAACTGGAATCTGAGTAGCTTTCAACTAGCACCACTGAAACGGCACTAGACAGTGCCGTTTCAGTGCCGTTCAATCGGCAGGGGTTACTCAATGTGCACCACGAGGAGGTTGCGCAATTGGTCTTGTACATCAGTTGGCCCTGAAAAGGGCCGTTTTATATATTTGCAGTTTCTTATCTGATTGTTTTTACTTGTCTTCGCACATTGACCATTTTATTCGATCGTTTTCCTTTGAGACATAAGACGAAACTGCAAATATGTAAACCAGCCCTTTTCACAGTCAAGTGATGTGCAAGACCGATCGCGAAACCGCCTCGTGGTGCACATTGGGTAACGCTAATGCCGACGGCACATAAACACATAAAGCAATGCTATATCTTCTGGATACTTTAAGTAGCACTACAAAATGCATGGTCATCTTGCATTCACCATCTTGCATTTTTTTTTAACTAATACGAAATTCGTGATCAGCGACCACGAAAACCCTTTATTGCATACCTAACTTGTACTTATATGACACAAAATTATTTTTACACATTTCAGCGGCCACCTTCAATTCGCTATATTGAAATTTTTTCAACTGATAGAAAATTCGTAATCAGCGAACCCAAAAACACTTGAAAAGTGAATTGCAAGAGTAAAAATTATGTTTTTGTAAGAATCAGATAAAAAATAAGAGGTTAAATTCAGCAGTTTTTTTTTTGTAGCGACCATTGTTGGTCCGCCATTTTGAAAATCATAAAGTACCATACGGCTGTAAAAAGTAGAAGCTTCGACGAAAATTTTAAGCCCTATAAGGTCCATTTATCTCAAAAATTAATGTGTGAGGGGGGTGGCTGATTTCACGGAGAATGCCCCATATATATATATATATATATATATAT
>CAKNXH010001605.1:95139-107879 GCA_932178445.1 Andricus quercusramuli
ATCAATATTTTATGAAAATATTGAAACGACCAGTAGACAAAAAACTTTAACATGACAATTAATTAATGGTAATAATTAATAATTATAACGTATTACCCTGGTCAAGAAATGTAACATAAAAAAAAATAATTCAAACCGATCTGTTTAAGTGCTATAATCTTGCAAGCATAACGAATGACATCGACATTATACTTGTAAGGATTGTGAAGAAAATTATCTCGATTCTCCGTAGCTTAGTAGTCAAGAGCATCAGACCGGAAATCTGAATGACGTGGTGTTCGAATACCACCGGAGCTAGAGATATTTTTTTCAGAATTTAAGTATCTATATTTTATGAAAATATTGAAATGATCAGTAGACAAAAAACTTTAACATGACAATTGATTAATAGTAATAATGAATAATTATTACGTCATACCCTGGTCAAGAAAAGTGTTTGGCTGCTTTTTACTGTCATTTGAAATTGTAGAGAGTCAGACTTAGTTTCTTTTCTTTTTGCTAATTGACTCATTTCCGGAAAAGGGGCTGCACCTGAAAATAAAACTGTAAGCTCTGCGCGTAGCTCGAAGGTCTGCGCCGAGCAGGTAGAATGGAACCTTTTCGCACGACTTTATATGTAATGGATTAGGGAATTTGTTTTGACTTTTATAATTATCATTTTCTTAAAGGTTCAGTCAGTTCAAGTTAAGTGATCGTGGCGAGAGGTTTCATTTTGTGTGTGTGAACGAGTCTCGTTTTGGAATATATCAGTTTGCCATTGTGTGGTTTGGATTATATCAGTTTCCCACTGTGTGGATTGGATTATATCAGTTTGCCATTGTGTGGATTTGTTATATCTACTCGCCGTTGTATGGATGAAAGTGTGGCGGACTGGTTGTCATTCCAATAGTCATACATTCAATCTTAAGGTCTGTAATTTCTGTGTTATTTCTTGTGCTCGCTATTTGATTCACGGCTTTTTCCTCCACTCCTCAAATGGAGGGTTTTTATGCCATAAAATAAACTCTTCCCTTTGCAAGTAAAATTTGGCTGTGCTTATTTGAACCCCAGTACACTCCACTAGAAATTAAGTGACTGATCAATACTGAAACATTTGGTGCCCCGGGTGAGGATTGGAGTGTGTTGGGCTTCGGCGATTAATTGGCAATTCGCAGTTACTGGTTGGATAGGGAATTATCATAATTATTAATTGTAATGTACATAATATATAACATTATTAGTGGTTTATTATCATTGTTGTTATTATTAATAACACGGATACCATGGACCTGGCTGACCTATAGCCATTTCTGATCCAGCTCTAATGTCTACAACTTTTCCATTACATAATTGAAAAAAAAAAAAAAAAAAAAAATATGTCGTTGAATCGAAAACTTTTGAACTTATATAAATTAAACAGCTAAAAGATTTCTGGTTCTAAAGTACAAATCCATGTTCTCATTTTCAGTGTTTTAAATTGAAGAAATTTTAGTCAATTTCAAATCAAGGACAACAATAATAAAAATGAAGCAAATCAAAGTTTCAAGTAGTGTCTGTCCACGCAAGTGGACAGAAGCAACTTGCTCCCTAAACCAATGTATCCGTGTCAACTTCAAGTGTTTCTGAAACATGACAACTGGTATTTCTCGCGACAGCCCAGATTATGCTGCTCGGTTCTACGGGTACCCAGATTTGGTACCGTGCCCTGGTCGATCAAGGCTCTGAGGCCTCCTTTGTTAAGAAAACCACTGTGTAGTTACTTCAGTTACGCAAACACCGCGTAAATATTCCATTAACGGGAATGGGTGCGTCACTAGCCGGTACAGCCCGTGCTATTGTAAATCTGTCACTGCGCTCAATTAGTGATCCCTCATTCCATCTTGAGACTAAGGCCTTGGTCCTGTCTCACCTTACATTAAACCTCCTCTCACAGCTGAGCACTGACTTCGACTCAAGCCAGTCTGGTGATATTCGCTTATCAGATCCTCACTTCTCCAAACCCAGGTCGGTCGATTTCGTCTTGGGGTCCGATGTGTATTGTCGGATCCTGCGACCTGGCTTGCGCCATTTCCCACCTTCACCGTTAATTGCCCAGGATACTGCTTTGGGGTTATTGTTTCAGGATCGACTCACTCCGTCCTGCCACGGCGGGCGGACCCCTTATCACGAGCCTCTCTTTCAGCTGAGGATTATGTCCATGATAATTATCGGCTGGATGCTTTGCGACGTTTTTTGACGCTGGTAGAATTTTCTAATAATAGTCCCAAAATGAAACCTGAGGATGAGATCCTAGAGCGATGGACTGATTATAGTAACTCAATAACCTTCATCCGTACACTCTCGATCGATCGCTGGCTGGCAACCTCTCCTGACACTCGGTAGCAGCTTCACGGCTTCTCGGATGCATCTTCTCGCGCATATGCCGCAGTGGTTTATCTAGTAATTCAGCTTGATGACGGCCGTCACCAATTGTCGCTTCTTATGACTGAAACTAAGTCCTGTCAAGACAATAAGCATCCCGAATCTCGAACTGAGCGCAGCTGCTCTGCTTGTAAGACTTGTCTGTCACATTCAGAAGCTGCCCTTCTTTAAAGATCTACCTTTCTTTGCTTGGTCTGACAGACAAGTAGTACTTGCGTGGTTACGCAAACACCCATGCTATTGGAAACCCTTTGTTGCTAACCGCGTGTCCTTCATCCAAACCGAGCTGCCCTCGACTGAGTGGAGGCACGTGTCTATCAAGGAAAGTTTGGCTGATCTCGTATCTCGTGGAGTGAGGCCTGATGAAGTTAAAGGTATTTAAAATGGTGGCATGGACCACAATGGCTCTCATTGCCGGCGGCGCATTGGCCAGATCGGCCGGATGCCCAGCGAATAATGTACGTGCGAAAGCAGAACCCTGAACCGGAATTACTGACACGGTTCACGACACTAACGCGACTGATCCGCCTAGCGGTATGCCGTCGCCGCTCCCTGTTGAATCTTCAGAGACGAAGATGGGAGGAATGCCTAATTTTTCATTTCTGACTTTTTCAGAGATTGGTGACGCTCGCGCAGCGATCATTCGAGTGTCTCAGACGGGTGCCTTCTGCGCGGAACTCGCACTTTTGACCACGAATGGGTCTTTACCAAAACTGAAATTTGAAACTGTATAATCCGTCAACGCGTGAAGCGCCACCTGGCGTCGCAATTAATGGAATATCTTCCAGCTGATCGAGTAACTCCAGCGCGGCTGTTCATTTCTTCGGGTCTCGACTACGCTGGGCCTATCCAGAAACGTACGACAAAGGGCCGCGGTTATCGCTCTTACAAGGGACATATTACCCTTTTTGTTTGTTTCTCAATACATGCAGTTCATCTTGAAGTTGTAAATGACGCAACCACGGCTACGTTCCTGGCCGCATATCGCCGGTTTGTTGGTCGTCGTGGTGACTGCCGCAAGTTGTACAGCGAGAATGGCACAACCTTCAGGGAGCCGCTCGAGAGGATGTTCAATGCTTAGCTTACAGTGTTAACCCCGGCTCATTTTTTGATTGGCAGCAATATAAGCCTCCTTCCTGACGCTGGAATTACAAAAATACCTGAGAACCGCTTGATTCGTTTCCAACTTCTTCAACGTGTCCGTGACAACTTTTGGAAATGCTAGTCACTGGAATACCTCCAGCACCTTCAGGAGCGGAACAAATGGCGCAGCCCATCCGAAAACTTTGCTGTGAGTCAGTTGGTCCTTGTTAAGGACGAACGATATCCACCCTCGAGGTGGCCTTTGGGACGCGTTGTTGAGGTTCATCCTGATCGTGACAATATTGTAAGGGTGGCTACAGTAAAGACGGCCACTAATTCCCTACGTCGTTACATCGCGAATCTCTGTCCTCTCTGTCTACCATCACCAAGTGCTGCGACATCATAGGCAGTCTGGGCGTATGACTAGGCTGTATCCTTGTATACTACTCATTGTTGTAGCGTATATCTAACATTCAATCTCTTGGTTATATTTCCGTCCTGCGGACGAAGGCGGGCGGGATGTTGGGCTGCTTTTTACTGTCATTTGAGATTGTAGAGAGTTAGACTTAGTTTCTTTTCTTTTTGCTAATTGACTCATTTCCGGAAAAGGGGCTGCACCTGAAAATAAAAATATAAGCTCTGCGCGTAGCTCGAAGGTCTGCGCCGAGCAGGTAGAATGGAACCTTTCCGCACGACTTCATATGTAATGGATTAGGGAATTTGTTTTGACTTTTATAATTATCATTTTCTTAAAGGTTCAGTCAGTTCAAGTTAAGTGATTGTGGCGAGAGGTTTCATTTTGTGTGTGTGAACGAGTCTCGTTTTGGAATATATCAGTTTGCCATTGTGTGGTTTGGATTATATCAGTTTCCCACTGTGTGGATTGGATTATATCAGTTTGCCATTGTGTGGATTTGTTATATCTACTCGCCGTTGTATGGATGAAAGTGTGGCGGACTAGTTGTTATTCCAATAGTCATACATTCAATCTTAAGGTCTGTAATTTCTGTGTTATTTCTTGTGCTCGCTATTTGATTTACGGCTTTTTCCTCCACTCCTCAAGTGGAGGTTTTTTATGTCATAAAATAAACTCTTTCCTTTGCAAGTAAAATTTCGCTGTGCTTATTTGAACCCCAATACACTCCAGTAGAAATTAAGTGACTGATCAATACTGAAACGAAAAGTAAATAAGATCTAATCTTCTTTGCTGACAAATACCAATTCCCCATCAATATAATCAAACATAACTTTTAAATATTCTAACTGCCTTTTATGTATACGATCCAAACATATTTGCTTATAAATGTAAATTCCCTACCCATGTAGAAATTTTGGACTTAGACCAGTACTAACAACGGGCGCAGTACTGTGCTGTGCTACTGAGCTGGAAAACCAGCACCGGCATACAACCGCTGCCCCTATGCTGGTAGAACTATGGCCTAATGAATGATGGCCAACCCTTATCTTCCGCAGTAATGCCAGCCAAGCGTCGGTTCAATACGGGCAGAGCTCTGGCCTAATGCATGACGGCCAACCCATTTCTCACGGAGTTACGCCAATCTTCGGTTCAATACTGGCACTTTACGGGCCCAGTAAGAAACGCTAACAATGGCCAACCGCAGGTGGAAATTTCCATACTCTGCTGTCGGAGTTCACCACCGGCGCATTACTGACCCAGTACTGGTCACCAGTACAGATAATCGGCAATACGCCCAGTACTGATTAACGGCTGTCTCCACGATCGGCGCAGTACTATACCGACAGTATAAATATTAAAAAAAAATTTCAAATACGTTTAAAAATATGTGTCATGTGTTCTAAAATGTCTAAAAACTGTAAATACAACTGTCGCGAAAACATATTTTTTTCCTGTTTTTTTAAGAAAAAAATTCTAAGTTCCATCTTCATGAACAATTGTGAATTTTCAGGAAAAATTACATTTTATGTCAATCTTAAATTTTGTAAAATGGTCTAAAACACCTAAAAACCAAGTCATTGTAGAAAGTTGTAAAGTAGTCTAAAACGCGAAAAAACGAAATATTACACGAGGAAAAATTGTAATCGATTTAATTTATTTACTTAAAATTATTTTATTGATATTCCTGTTAACAGTTCGTATATTTTACATTTACATAACGTCGTGTAATAAGAAATATTTAATTAGGAAAAGAGAGTTTAAAATTTGGCGTTTTAACTTTTTTGAGCTGTAGCTTATGAGGATGGCTTTTTCATCGAGTTTCAACTCGTAGATTTAGCGCAATGGTTAAGACTCCCGACTGCTAGGCGAAATATTTAGGTATATATGTAGGTTCGATACCCCGTAGCGTTAGAAATTGTATTTGTATTATAATATTTAAAAATGTAATATATGTATTCACTCTAAACAGGACCATCAATATTTAAAAACAAAATACTCGCAATCAATTAATATTTACTTTTTAAATACCTTTTCTGTCATATCGTTAGCGTATAGCAGTTAAGTAGTGGGTGTTAAAATTATAAAAAATGTTTGAATGAAATTTCATTTTTTGGCTATAAGCACGTATGATGATGAATGGATAAAGTAAATGCGTCCGAAAAACAATTCAATGGTTTTCAATGATTTTTTAAATTAATTCCAGCATTTTCGTACGCCAGGAGTTTGCCAGTACAGTGCCGGTGGTGTGCCGTACCGCGGCTGTACCGCACCAATATTGGCTGCCAGTAGCGCGACATTACTAGTTAGTACTGGCACAGTACTTTGACTATTGTGAATCTCCTATTGTGGCTGTACTGCGCCAGTATCGATATTCGCAGTACTAGGCCAGCACTGGCACCCCAGTAGAGGATAGCGTTATCATCCCAGAGATATGCCAGTACATGCACCAGCACTGGCTGCCAGCAACGCGCCAGTGCTAGCCAGTACTGGCGCAGTACTGCGCCCGTTGTGAATTTCCCATTGGGGAATTACTGAAACAGAACCTCAAAATAATCCAGCTACCCCTTTTTGGACGATGTACGATCATATTTACTGATAAATATCAATTTCCCATCAGTATATTGAGACATAACCATAAAACTTCGCAACTACATATTTTTGGATACGGTCCAATCTTATTTGCTGATAAACATCAATTTGCCATCAATATAATTAAACATGACTTTTAAATATTTCAACTGCCTTTATATATATATAATATTTCTTCTATCTTCTGCGGCGGGACCTGATTCCTATACTATGAAGTTCCATTTTTCGGCGAATTGAATTTTCGGTATATTGTTTTTTCGTCGATTTGAATACCTACAGTGTTATGTTATCTTCTCTTAATAATCGAACTTTTAGAGGATTATTTACTTTTTTACAGAATATCAATAAAAGCTTTGGCATAGTTCTCAGAACATTTACAGCGTCTCTCGATTGTCGTGCGTTTTTTTTTGTAATCGTATGTTCATTATTTAAACTTGTTGACATAATATTACGTTTAGGGGAATGTCATAACAATTACACCGCTCCATCTCGACTTTATGCTGAACGGTTTCCAGGCAGAATACATCCTACTGATTCGACAATAAGAAATTTAACTCAAAGAGCTCGTAATGGACATCTTGTTCGTCAACGCGGATATCATGAACACGACGAAAATGATGCTCGAGTTTTAACTATTCTAGCATCTGTTCATCTTGATCCAAAAATTAGTACTCGCCAGATTGAAAGAGAAGTAGGTATACCAAGAAATAAAGCTTCAAGAATTCTTAGAGCTGTAAATTACCACCCCTATCATATAACTCTAACGCAGGCTTTAAGGCCAAATCATATTTTAGCCCGTGTTAATTTTTGCAAGTGACACAAAATGACCCTTGTTTCTTTCGATACGTACTTTTCTCTGATGAAGCTAAATTCTACAGCGACGGACAGCTCAATAGACGTAATTGTCATTATTAGTCAGAAGAAAATCCCTACTTGTATAGACCTATGGATCATCAACGTCGATGGAGTCTTATGGTATGGTGCGGAATAATAAATTTGCTATTTAGTTGGACCCTACTTTTTTCACGCAAACGTTGACAGACATCCCGAGTCGAAATGTAGACCCTACTTTGAACCTGCAGCTTCTCATTAGAACCTACTTTGACGCTATTTAAACCTATAGCCCCTACGTTGAGGTTTTTACTCCTATAGAATGAAACATTAGAGCCTCCTTTGACTCCGTTTCACCTACGTTGCACCTATGTTAATTTTCTTACAAGAACGAAACTAAAGTTTCGACTTGCGAAAGACAACCAACTTTGGAGTTTACGGACAAAAAAACTAGATAAAAAATTGTCGGACTAGTCTGTAACTTCAAAAGAATTGGTTTAATTCTCTTGAGGAATCTTTCCACTAAACTGAAGTGAACGTCAACGATATTCCATAATAAGTTTTCAAATTATATGATAAAAAACGATACAAACAAAGAATTGTATATTTCATGAGTTTTTTTTTCAATATTAAGTTCCTGAGGTACAGTTGATAGTAAAAGTATTTCTGCAGAGAAGGTAACTCGAAATAAAAATTTATAAACATTACCGCAATTCCGCCATTTATTTTTCAAACTTTTTCTCGGGTGAACCCGGTTTTTCGTCATAGCCATATACATAGTCACGTAGATTGCCGTTTTTTCTTTGCCGCTGTTATCCTTACACAGCGGCCGTGAGTGTTGGAGGTGACAACAGTCGCCTCTTGATGCTTTCTTAGAGCTACCATGTATCAAGCCAGAGGTTCTTAGTCATTTGCTTCCTGATTGTCTAGCAAGTTTCTTACAATGCGACAGGTGTTTAATAAAACCGCCTTCTGAGCTGCCGCCAGTACCCTACTGACTCCTAAATGTTCAAGATATTCAGTGCATCTTGTGTGCACATTGCCTGTAGCCGAAATCACAATAGGATGAATAGATGCATGTTTCACATTCCTCCATATTGCCCGCCACATCATTATGTCTGTGCTCATATTCTCTTTGAGCCATTGCGCGACAACCATCAATAATGTGCTCGATGGATTCGTTGGTATCTCCACATAATCGGGACCGGTCAACCACGTCTTGATGTAACACGTGTTTGCGATAATTCCTGGTGCAGTTTCTTGTCCGAACTAGCGTACAGCTTCAGATCATCCATGTATAGAAGATGGGTCCATTGATGACCATCCTCGTTATCATGTACTCTGAACCCATGAGACATGCTACTTAAAGTTTTGCTCAGTAGGTTAAACGTCAAACAGAACCATAATGCACTGAAGGAGTCTCCTTGGAATATATCCGTCGTAATGCGTATTGATCCAGTTATCCTTGGTTGTCCATGATCAAAATACTTGATTCTGGTACCCCAATGCATCATCGCACGACTTAGGAAGTCAATGATGCGTGGACAAATTTTGTATACTTATAAGATTTCAAGCAAATAGTCATGTGGTACGGAAGGAAACGCTTGCTTGTAGTCAATGTATGCCATGTGCCAGTTCCTTTGGTGTTTACGAGCTTGCGTCATGGGAACAGCGTCTATGGTGACTAGATCTTTACTGCCTCGGGAGTTCTTACAACATCCTTTTAGTTCTTCTGTAAGGATGTCATCCTCGTCGCAGTGAGAATATACCTTATCTGCTATGATAGCTGTAAGACATTTATATATTGTTGGAAGACAGGCTATCGGTCGAAATTCAGATGGACTTTGAGCGTCTGGTTTTTTAGGCAACATATACGTAGTACCCTGCAGCATAAAGCCTGACATCAGATCTGGATGTTCGATGATCTTCTGAAAACACCGTGCAAGCGCAGGATGCACACTAGTCAGGTACTTGTACCAGAAATTGTGCACCATGTCCGGATTTGGAGCTTTCCAGTTACATGCTTTTTTCAAAACCGCTGAAACATCTAAAGCTGTGATGTTCGTCAGCTCCATTTCAAGGTTATTGCTTGCTCTTGCTTTCTCTAGCTGGAACCACGCAGTGTCCAAATTGTTGCTGTTAGTTTTTCCCCAAAAATCTGATCATTAGTTAGTCATGTCTTCCAATTGAGGGACTTCGGTGTCTTGTTGGTTATTTTTCTTTACACTCAGTTCACGATAGAACCTTCTTTCATCTGCCTGAAAGGTTCGATTTTGTTGCCTTCTTGCACTACTTTTCTTGTACCGACGCAGTCTAGCAGTAAGAACGTCAAGTCTCTGCCGCTGGGAGTCTATAATCTCATCCAATATTGCTGATGTCAATATCTCGATGTACCGAGGGTGGATGATTTTAATAACATGGTATATCAGCTTTCTCGTTCGATTTCCTTTCTTATATTGAGTCAGTCGACACAATTTGCACCTTACTTCGCTGACATCCATATCCAGCCTGATCTTCTATGGTGGATCTCGCTCCTGTCTTGGGGCGAAGACTGCATTTATAGGCCTAGTTCTGCGGCCTAACGTTCTAACGGTTGCCACACCTGCACAGTATAAAAGAGTTTGCACCTCTAACGCATTTTGTGTTGCATTCAAATGCATAGGTAAAACCTTGCTGTTCAGGCGTTATATTAGTGCACACAGATCATTGGTGATGTTCATCTTGGACAGTGAATGCCTTTGTGTTGGTTCTACATGTCTGAACTCAAGTAAAGCATGACCAAAATTCCTTTCAAGGTGCTGTAGTTTTTTTGGGACTTGGCTGTTTATATTATCGTTTATAATGTCCGGGTGTAGTTCTAGTCCATGCGGTACTTGATGTTCATTATCCCTAGCACCTATGCCTTCAGCTGCAATCAGGTCCTCGTTGTCGACATCTTCCAATGGAAGTTCATCAATAGGAAGCTGCTGTTCCACTTCCATTTCGATGGCAGCTATTTCAACAGCCAAAAGCAATTTTTTCACAGATATTGAGCATTTTTGATCTGCTAGATTCTGCTCATTTATTCTTGTGGCTAGTCCTGAGTACTTAAGTAAGAAGAGACGATGATGTTCTCTCCTTACACTTTGCCCACTTTTCCTTGCCAAAAAATAAAAGCGCATCACATCTCTGTTCATATGGTATGTCCATTTTAATCGCCTCCTTCGTTGTTGAACCTCTGATTCTGGCACTGGTTGTATTAGGTCATCTACCTCCAGAGGATGTGGGGTGCTGGATCACCAGGTTGAGGAAGAACATCAATTGCCACTGCTTGTTCGTGTGACGCGGCTTCCTCTAACTGCTGTTCATTGCCGTTCTTTTTCCACTCCAAATCAACCTTTTCTCTAATTTCCATTGCTCGATCTTCTGAGATGAGTAGATTAGTCGTGATGTCCTTCACATTAGCGATAAGATCTCTTAATGCGACTTTCTCTATTTGAGGATACTTCGCGGCAAATTTCGTTCCGAAATTTTGTCGTTTTTACGTGATGTTTCAAACTTTGCAGTTTCATAATAGAGAAGCATCAATTCCTCATACATTGTCGTATCCCACTTGATGCTCTCCCACGGTATTTCTGTTGAAGTGGTTGGCTGCAAATAGCTAACGCTAGCCAAAGCAACCTTCAGCAGACACAGTTGATGTTTCACTGCTTACCCTATGTCGCAGATGTTCTTGCTGGTCAGCTGTTTGATTAGTGAGATCTGCCTGACCATCTCGCAGCTCACCATCACCACCGTCCCGCATGCTGTGCCCCCCAGCGGTGGCTCCAGGGGCGCCCCGACGATCCTCGTGTAGCGACAAACATTTCAAATTTTTTTAAAAACTCTCCATTATTATTTATGGGTTTTGCTGTCCCTCTCAGTCACTTTCCTCTTCGTTCTCAGCCTGTCTGGCATAGGAAACCCTGTCAGTAGCAATGCTGCGGCCAACATAACCGTCAAATTCATTAGAGGAAAACTCAAGCCCTACCACGACGACAACGAGCTATCATGTCTCTAGCCGCGGATGACCTTACGCGGCAAACAAGACAGTTGGAGATGAAGGTTTCACCTCTGGATACTTTTTTTCATCATCACTCATCGACCTTCCATTTTACTGCACCAAACGTGCAGAGCAGTATAGGAACGGCCAGCATATTGGTCGCCTGGATCTCATTCTTTCCAGATAATTCGGAAACCCAAATTTTTCTGAGAATTTGGCGATACCTTCTTCCAAGGGCCGTTTTCAAGTTATGCACATTTTGGGTTTCCGCTTGCTGTATTCCAAGATATGTATATGTTTCTCCAATACCAAGATGTTGAATGGTATTTTGGCCTATGAGTTAAACATCCTGATCGTCACTGGATGATGTAGTTTCTAGTCTTCCTTGGTGTAGGTGGACGCAGGCACACTTGTCCAGTCCGAAGCTCATACCAATCGCTTTAGAATACCTATTTACCGTATCTACAAGGATGTTGAAGTCCTTTCTTGAAGAAGCAAAGAGTTTAAGGTCGTCCATGTATAAAAGGTGGTTGACCTTATATTCTCTTCTGTTCGGCGGGCCAAATAGGTATCCAGAGCTTTTGCCTCGGAGAACAATAGATAGAGACAAGAGGAAGATGCAGAAAAGTATCGGACTTAGAGAGTCTCGTTGAAAGACCCATCTCTTATATGTGACAAAGCTTGTAGTCAGTTGTCTTTTGTCAGATATTATGACAAATCTTGTCCGCCACAAGAGCATAAGCTCTTTTATGCATCTCACTATTTTTGGATGCACCTCCATGCACTCAAGGAGCTTAATAAGTAGCCCATGGTTCGTGTTATCGAATGCCTTTCGGTCATCAATCCAGGCTATGGACAGATTGCGTCGATACCTGATCGAGTCCTGGGTAATACACCTGTCTATTAACAGGTTCTCCTTGCAACCTGCCAGTCCTCTCTGGCATCCACGTTGTTTCACTATTACACTCCATACCGGCTCGATAGATGTTAATATCCTTTCTTCGAGGATGCCAGTGAATAGCTTGTAGCTGGTGTTTGAACAAGCTATGGGCCTGTAGTTCTTTGGACTTGACAAATCTCCGGTCTTAGGGATCAATACTGTGGGTCCTTCCACTAGCCACTAAGGGACGGGTTGTTCTTCGTTTAAGAAAGTAGATAGATAAACGTTTATTTTTCAGCCTGCTGGCCTTGAAAAATTGACTTGCTCATAAATCCATTTTTTACAGAATTTCCTTAAAACTAACCCTTAAAAACTAACATCCATCCATTCCTTATCTCTAAGTCCCACGCTCGTACCGCCTTGCCTTCCTCGCTTCGCCTCGCTTCGCCTCGCTTCGCCTCGCTTCGCCTCGCTTCGCCTCGCTTCGCCTCGCTTCGCCTCGCTTCGCCTCGCTTCGC
>CAKNXH010001605.1:107889-122618 GCA_932178445.1 Andricus quercusramuli
GCTTCGCCTCGCTTCGCCTCGCTTCGCCTCGCTTCGCCTCGCTTCGCTCGCATGTCCCTACTTTTTCGCATTGCCTCGCTTGCCAACCTCTGTTTTCGCAGCTAATACCTATTACTTATCTACCATTTACAATATTTACATCTTACTTATATCTACTTTCTCTCCTATTTACAATCTTTCCTTCTCCACTTCTCTTCCTCCTTCCTTCTCTTCATCTCCATCTTACCCACCACTCCCTTCACCCTTTTCATGCAACAATGCCTCCATGCTTATCTCACTTCTTTCCACCTCCCCGCACTCCTCCAGCCAGTGCTCCACTCTTGCATCCCCCTTCCCGCACAGTTCACACATCCTCTTCTCTCGAGAGAGCCAAAACCTATTGAAACCCTCCATACACCCGCACCTCATCCTCGCTATAAATTCCTGACTTCCTTTCTCTCCTTTCACACACAAATATTGCGCTCTTGCCCATGGCATAATCCACACATAGTTCCCGTTAAATCTTGACTCTCTCATTCTCTCTTCCCCTGTTGTCTTCTCTCTCTCCATGCTGTTTTGCTTAACCAATTCATAAACCTTCCTTCCTTCCTCGTGCATCCTTCTCACTTCATCCATCTGCAATCCATTCATTCTAAAATACCGCTCCCTCTCCGCCTCCATCTTCCCACCCCCTCCGCTGTTCTCCTTCTCCCACCAACACTCCCTAACCAGCCTACTTTCCCCCTCTTCCAAAAATTTCTCCTCATATTTACACGCCCGGCTCCCTGCTAGAATTCCTACACTCGTTCTCCCCGTCTCCCTCCTGACAATATAATTAGGCGTGTTCCTTGCCAACCCCAGGGTCCACTTTACATACCTCTCCTGCGTTCTATTTACCTCTTCACTTTCCTTCCACCCCCACACCTCTACCCCATACAATAGCACACTCATCACCAGTGAATCAAACAATTTCATTCTCCTTCCAAAGTCATCTGCGAATAACTTCATTCCCAAATCCCACACCTGCCTCATCACCATATTTTCCCTCCTCACTCTCTCTCTTATGTGACCATCCACTCCCCAATTCCTTCGAAACACGAAGCCCAGGTACACAAACTCTTTCACCTCCTGTACCTCCTTTCCCTTCCACTTCCACTCCCTTCCCTTATCCCTTCCCGTTCCTTTTCTGAACACCATAACCTTGGACTTTTCCGCATTCAGCTCTTACCCCTTTTCATCCAGGTATCTTCTCAACCTCTTCATCATCTCCTTTAGGGCCTCCTCGCAAATTCTAACCCCTCCTATCCTTACTCCTCCTACCACCCCGGCCTCCAGCTTACTTTCCATATCCGCAATTAAAATCGCAAAAAGCGTTGGGCTAAGTGGACACCCTTGCCTTAAACCCATATCCATCCAGAATCCCTCGGAAATCCCCTCCCCTCCTCTTACATTGTCTTTGGTCTCTTCATATATCTCCATTACCCTTTCAATTAGGCCTCTCTCTACTCCCCTATCCTCCATTGCCTTCCACAACCTCCCCCTATCCACCACACTCTCTTCCCCTTCTTCGCTAATTCTCTATCCACCACGTGCTTCAGAACGTAGATATTGTCGATAGTACTCCTACTGGCCTTAACCCCGCCTGCGTCTCCGGCAATATTCCTTTCCCCTCGATATCCTTCCGCAGTCTCTTTGTCACCACCATCGCGTATACTTTATACGCCGTATTCATTAGCGTAAATCCCTCTATAATTTTCCTGCCTATCTCTATCCCCTTCTTCCTTGAATCCGAGCCCTGGAATGATTCTTCGAAAAACTCTCTCCACTCCTCACTCCCTATCTTCTCGCTAACCCCCACCCTACGCTTCCTAAACCTATTTATTATCTTCCAGACGTCCCCTTCTGTCTTAACATTTGCTAACTCCTCTTCCAGATCTTTCTCCTTTTCCTGTTCTTTCTTCTTACACACCAATCTAAACCCCTTCCTCATTTCTACGTACTCCTCCCTTCTCGCATTACCCTCTTTCCACTTTTCGTACTTCCTCTTCACCTTCCTCTTCATCTTTTCACATTCCCTATCCCACCACGGCTTCACCATTTCTTTCTTCTTCTTTCTAAATACCTTCTTTTGCACACAACCTTTCACCTTCTCTTTCAGATCCTCCCATATCTCTTCCACCGACTCCCCTCCAAAGCGTACCTTTCCTAGCTCCTCTTGATACTTCTCTACCGCTTCCCTCGTCCAGGTCACCTCCGTCACCCTCTCCCCTATCAAGACTTCTTCCCTGCCTTGTCTTCCGCCACCCTCACCTCTTATCCACAGACTCAATGGCTGATAGTCTGATTCCACCCTCCCCTCTACTGCGAATTTTTCCGTCTCCTCCCATCCTTGCATATTCATTACCACATAATCTATCACCGATACCCCCACCTTACTGACATATGTGTATTCTTCCTCTTCGTCCTCATTTGCCATACCATTCGCCACTGCCCACCCTTAGTCCCTTAGAATCTCCCCCTCCTTA
Organism: Andricus quercusramuli; assembly: GCA_932178445.1. Classification (NCBI taxonomy): domain Eukaryota; kingdom Metazoa; phylum Arthropoda; class Insecta; order Hymenoptera; family Cynipidae; genus Andricus; species Andricus quercusramuli. The sequence continues at coordinate 110,394 of CAKNXH010001605.1, forward strand.
TTTATTACATTATCCTTCGATTTCCTCTCGAAGCTCTCCCCTTCCCTGTAAAGTCCGCCTTTGCTCCTCATTCTCGCATTAAAGTCCCCACCCAGTACCACCATACCCTCTTCTTTTTCGCCCAGCAGGTCTTCCACTCTTTCTTTAATTCTTCCCATCCCATCCTTGTTGTACACTGTTACAATCTTACACTTCATCCCTCCTATTTTTATTTCCCTCATTTGCACTCCCTCCCCCTCTTCCTCTCCATGAACTTTTTCCTCTAATCCATCTCTAACCCCGGTTATAATTCCCCCACTTGCCCTTCCTTTCTTCTTCATTCTGACCGCCTCCTGCAGTCTCCACCTATACCCCCTTAGTAGCTTTGGCTCTATTCCATCCCATTCCTTTCTTTCTGCCCACGTCTCTACTAGTCCAACAACATCAAATTCCTGGATATACCGCCAGAACTCCTCGTCCTTCTTCTGTACCCCTGCTACGTTCCGGTACAGCACCTTCACTACTCCTCTACCCTGCGCTACCCCCACCCCCCTACTTCCTACGAAACAAATCCCCCTGCACTTCCTTCAACATCTCTCTCTCCTCATCCCACACCCACATCTTCCCGTCTACTCTTATTTTTCTATATCCTACCTTCGCCGATCTCCCTTCTCTCTTCTCCCTCCTCGCCCTGTCATAAAGTATTCTCCGGAACATCCCTTTCCTTTCTCGTCAAATCGTGATCTATGAAAACTCCCTCATCCTGTATCCTACTCTTATTCCGCATTACCCCCAACTTTTCTTCCCAGCTCTCCAACTCCACAACCGCCACTTCCTTCTCTTTCCTCCTCTCCAACTTAATTTTCCCTACCCTGGCTTTAACCCACCCTATGCTCTGTAGCAGCTCTTCCACGCCCTCCCTTTCTTCTCCACTCTTTAACTTCAACCCTCTTATCTCAATATTATTTCTCCTGTCTGCCTTCTCTTTTCTCTCCATTCTCAACTCCATTGCCCTTATCCGTTCCCCATCCGCCCTCTCCTCCTTTTCATTCCTACGCTCTCCTACTTTATCTTTTATCATATTCTGTACCCTCTCCCAAATACCTTTAATCTCACTTCCCCCACCTCCGTCACATACTTCCATTTCCGTCCTGCCCTCCACCTTCTCAAGTCTCTTTTCCGTCCTTTCCTGCCACAGCCTGATCTCCTCTCCCATCTGCTTTATTTTAACTTTCTTCTCTTTCCTTTCCCTCTCTAGCCCCTCTACTCTCTCCCTCATCTCTTTCATCTCCTTTTCCCATTTCTCATCTCTAATTCTCATTTCTTCCCTCATACCTTCCACCTGCTCTTTAGTCCCCTTCACGTCCTTCCTTAGCCCCCTGATCTCGCCTAACAGCATCCCGATAGCCTCCTTCTCTGACAATCCCTCCATTTTCTGGGGGGGGGGGGACCTACGTGCTCTCACACTTTTTTTTAATGGACTCTCCAATTCGCTTTTGTCCGGACTCTCTCGGCTGTCTCTCTTCCTCTTCAAGAGATCCTCCCCGTCACTTGTGCTCGACTCTCTCTCCCTTACCTTCTCGCTTCCTTCGATCCGCCTTCCCCCTCTCCTAAACGCGCTACTCGACCCCAAGCCACGCCTTGTTGTCCGTCGTGGCACGTGGAAAATTTTCTCCCTGTCAACTTCACTAGCAGCACTGACAGCACTCTCACTGCTTACCTTCCGCTCTGCCGCCGGTAACTGGGAATTCTCCATGCAATACCCACTGCGGCCGACAGATGTCTCTGCAGCTTCGCCGCCAAATTTTCCCTTTATTTCCCTTGTTTTTTTTGTTTGTTTTTTTTTTCCTTTTCTATAACTTACGGCCCCTGCAGACACCCCTTTCTCTCCCTTTACATCCCCTAACTCTGCTATAACCACCCCTGAGCCCTCAAATGCCCAAGACTCCCGACCGCAAGCTCCTCCGACTGCTTGCCAACCTAACCTCACTTTCACTATCTACCTTAATCCCACCTCACTCCCTCGTCAAAAACCACTTTTTATCTCCCCAATCCACCCCACACAACTCTACTCACCTCCTCGGCTTCCACCCTCACACTTCACTCACACCTTCCACACAAATTCAGTAAAAACCTCTCACCACCTGTCACCAAACACGTTCTCACTTCCGCCACCAACATGCAAGTCCTCGTTCAAGAAAGTAGTAAATATACGAGCTAGATGTTGGTGCGTAGAAGTAAACTTCTTCCACCAAAAGTTGTTGATTTTATCTGGCCCTGGCGCCGAAAAGTTCTTAGTTCTAGTGATAACTTTTTTCACTTCTTCAGCAGTAATTAGTGGACACTCTTCCTCTGGACCTTGTAACCTTTGCCTTTGGCAAAAGTTACGAAAGAGTGATATATCGGAAGCGTCTTCATTTAGCTGATAAGTATCTCCATATATGTGCTCCCAGAAGACTTGAATCTATTCTCGACTAGGCGGATTTTTAACTACACATGACGCTTTATTGAACAGACGGGAAGGATTAGTAGAAAAGGTGGCATTTTCCAGAATCCACTTAACTCGCCGTTCAAGGCGCTGTTCCGCCTTTGAAAGGGATCTTACTTCTTGCGTCCAGTGCTGCTTGATGGGCGACAGTTTGCACTTGTTCAGCGTGTGATTTGCTTTCCTCAAGTTTCAAGCAAGTGCCCTAACTTTTGGAGTGAACTTTTTATTTGATGTTATGTAGCTAATTACGCACTGAACATGTGATGCATGCCTTCTCGCCGTTTCAATTTTGAACTGAAGCTGTGCAATACGCTCGCGTGTCTTACTCAGACGTACCGAAGTATCGTTACTTCTATCGTCGCTAAGCAGGGAGACCGCCTTCTCGTAAACTACGCAGTTCAGATTCCAGAGATAAACATCTTCGGGGAGCAAATCGCGGAGAGCAGTATTAGCTTCAGCTAATTTGTCGATCCTGAGGAAGACTTTTTGGTGGATAGATCTCCTACTTCTCATGTTGGCATTATCGGCTATCTGCAAAGGTGGTCTTGTTGGAACGGGTGGAATGTTCGCTGGAGGATGTTGCTCCTCTTCCTGTTGATAAAGAGCTTCATATCCGTTTTTTCGCAAGAAGGATACCTGATCTCTTAAATACTGAGGCGTTTTATGAGCATATTCCGGGTGCATATTGCCCCAACGGTCATGTAACCTCTTCATGAATCCTCTCCGCGCCGGTGAGCTTCTTTGCCAACAGGTAAGAAGGTCCCTCCTGAGTTGGTCCGACCATTTAAATCGATGTTCTCGCGTTTGTCCGGGGTCATTGCCTAGTCGTCGCCTCGGTTCGTTCCTATTGCTACTCCCAACTGAACGATGGCCTCCATCCGAGAGAGGCCTATTGTGGGTGGCACTGCGCGATACTTGTGTCGTAACCGCATAATTCGTTGCATTGGGGAGTTAGCCCAAAGCAACGCGGCTGACTGCAAGAGCCGGAGCTCTCGGGCGATGGGGTCGCCACATCTCTACGCCTTTTATTATTATTATTATTATTGCCAGTGTAGGGGCTGGAACACCAAGGTAGGATCTGGAGCGCCAATGTAGGGTAGGGTCTGGAGTACCAATGTAGGTTCTAATTTAGACCCTACTTTGACGCGAAACGTGGAAAAACGGCCGATTTCGGACATTTTTAGCGTCAAAGTAGGGTCTGAATTGAATTGAAATCGCTGCTTATTTTGAACCTACTTTACTGTTCGAGCGCCTACTAAAGTAGGAGTTATAGGTTTAAAGTAGGGCCTACATTTTGACTCGGGACACCTACCTAGAGTTGCTTAGAAACTACTTACCTGGACTACTAAAGAACGTTGACTTAGCAACAAGGATAAGAATGTGGCTTCAACAAGATGATGCTCCGCCACACTTTGCACGCATCTTTCGTGAGTTTTCGAATAACAATTACAATGGTAGGTGGATCGTACGGAGAGGTCCAATTGAGTGATGCCCTTGCTCACCAGACCTTGCATTACCTGATTCTTTTTTGTGGGGATATCTTAAAAATGTTGTTTTTGCTCAACGGGTTACGACGAGAGAAGATCTGATAGAACGAATTCGAACAGCTTGCGCGGCCATTCCTAGAGAAACTTTGCTTAGAACTGTGGGAAATTTTGAAAGACGTTTACGTTTATGTCTTTAAGCCAACGGAGAAAATTTCGAACAGTTACTCCGTGGGCATTTGAAACAATAACAATCATTGTAAGAGGCAAGGTGACTCACGATTAACAAGCACCCCAAACGTGAGAGGCAAGGAGACTGACGATAAACAAGCACCCCAAACGTGAGAGGCAAGGGGACTCTTGGTAAATAAGCACCCCCAAGGAAACAGAACTTACAGCGTCCACGTCATTGTTTCCGGGTAACGCTAAAAGTAATGTTCTAGGAGCTTTTTAAACAGTTGCCCTTCATTTGACTTCTCTTAAAAATACTTTTTTTGACTTTTAACCTTTAAATGACTTTGACAATTTACCTGCAAGTCAAGATGGTGAAGGTGGTTCACACTTTTACATTCTATCGACTTCTTAGAAGCATTTTGAACGTTTGCTATTCTCAGAAAACAAATTCATTAAAAAAAAGAGGAAATTACCGGTTTTAGACAATTTACCTTGATATTTGACCTTTCTAAGCTCACGAAAGCAAATTTCTCATAAGACATTTTTGACGTACAATTTTCCGCTCATTTCAAATCCGGAGTCAAAAATAGGAGTTTCCATTTTTTTTAAATCATCATGACCCTCAAATGACCTGAAAAATTTACCCAATGGTCAAAATTAATAGTACCTTTAAGTGACCCCCTATGTACTGTACAGTTTATGTCTGAATCATTTTTTTATAGATGGAGTATTTTGAGAGATACTTGCATCCATAAATTGAATTGGACACCGTGTATAATCATATTCATTAGAATTTAGTTATATTCAATGAGAATAACTTGAATTTCCTTGAATGTCTATGTTCCTTTATCTATATGACATGAATTATCTAAAATTCAACGCAACAATCGTATTTCACTTGAATTATTCTGGAGTTCCTCTTATTTATCTGAAGTCTCTAGACTTATTTAAATTCATTTGAATTAACTGAATCCATAAGAAATTATTCGAATTTACTGGATCTTATCGAAATTCCTTAAAATTCACTTATGAGTGTACCATCGCTTTAATTTAAAATAGAAAATTGCAATGTTTAAAACTGTTAATCAATACCATTCAAAAAAGTTATCGTATTTACTTTCGGGTTGATTTTAAAATGGTAGTTTCTATTATTTCAGAAATAATGTTGTAAACATCAAATGGAATATATTGGGTTCGGTGGGAATGTATCATTGTACACAATTGATGCATTACAGTTTTTATTCACAAAATATTTATTATAATTATATTATTTATTTGCAAGCGAAAGTAAGGTATTTATAGGAAAAGGGATAGATTTTAGATAAATCTAGAATTCACGTCTTACTTATTCAGGCATCACACTCGTCCCACAACACCGCTCCGAAAAGAGTTGCTGATAATTCTCTCTAGCAATCACCCCAGGTGAAGAGCTTTACAAAGCCATCGTCACAAACAGACGAATGAGCCCATAGAAAGTCCCATACTCTTTGCTCCACACACATGCACAAAGCAAAGTTCTCCAATGAATCTGTCCAATATAATATAATGAAGTGAAAATTGAATCTGAGGGTAGAAATTTACTTTTGCGGATTTCTTCAAATCTCCACGTTTTCTGACGTCAGTGAGAAGAAATGCTTTCAATCACACCCTTAACCCTTTCCATTATCTTTCTGGAAAGGGAGCGAAAAGACACCCTTGTGACTGGTTTCAGAATAATTTCGAAAATATAATTTAATATAAGAATCTAATTTTATCACTTGAGATCTTTGAACTGGCTTTTTATACAGAAATTTCGAAGTGAATAGTAACGGCCTTCTAAAATTAAAATGGTTTTTAAGGTTATTAAGTAAAATAATTACAAAAATAACTATCTATTTCTTGGCGGCTCCAAACTCTAAATCTATTTTATAAAATTAATTTATAAATTATTATTCAATGAATTATTTTTTGTTATAATTTTTTAACTCATAAAAGTCCTATGAGGTCCTAAAAAATTAATTAATTTGATTACATCTATTCATAATTAATATTTAATGTTAATTAAATTTTGTTATCTAATAAACAACTCTTTCACGAAACTAATTGATATTTTATTTAAACAAGCACCAGAATACTGTAGTCGGGAAAACAAAATGAAATAAATTGAAAGATTTAAGCGTAATTGCCTTTCGCCAGAAAATGTTAGAACCCTGGGCGGTGGACAGTGAGCACTGAACAGTGTTAAAAAAAAGTTCTAGGAGAAAATTGTCTGCACCAGCAATCATATAAGCAACGAGTTAACGCGAGGTTAATATTGAAAAAAAAGGAAATGAGATCTTCCTTTAACTAAATTGGTGTCTATTTTTTAATAATCCTAGTCGCTTTGACAAACCTGTGATTAAATTTCTTTATTGGATTTACAGGTTTATCAAGTATTGAGCTATATGTCTCAATTAAATCACCTAATAGAACAGAATACAAATCTTTTAGTTCAGCAAATCTGAGAGATTATTTTCACTTCCTAGAGATAATTTTCAAAGAGTATTTATTTTATAATTTTATGTTTATAGAGCATTGTACGAGTTATATGGTAATATAAAAAGTGTCAATGAACTTTGAGAGCTATTTCATACTTAAAACAATATTTCCCTCATTCCTTTTTCCTGAAGTTCACCTAGCAATCAAGACCATTCTAAGAAAGAACGCCTCTGGATAGTACAAACCTTTACTTTCAGTTATAGTTGCATACTTCCTTCTTCAGTTCTCCGAAGAATTCTTACTTTCCGAAGTAGTTGCTCATCAGGAAAATAAAAAAGCAACCTGTAAAATTATTGAACATTTCAAAAATCGAAGATACAGTACTTTAAAATAATATCGACATCACCATTAAAATTTAGAGATTTTTTCAATTTTCTAGTTACTAATATCTAGGAACATACTGAATACTTTCTATCATTTCAACATCCATCAATTCAAAATTTGAATATTGCAACTTTTCAATACAATATTTAGATATTGTTATTATGAAACCTGGAATCTTTTTGTTGCTGGTGCCCATTAATAACATTTTATCAATAAAGAAAAAAAACACCCTCTGACTTTGAATGAACATGAGAATCAATAAAGAAACATGGTCATAAGTTACAGAATAATCCAATAATAATTTGTCATTTCTTGCTATTTACTTTTTTCAGTTGCCATTATATAGAGTTGCATGCTTTTCATGTTGTTCACGCAGTGAAATTTAATTTGTACTATCTGCCTGCGTAACGTATGATAGTGTGACGTATGAATTTATTTCTAATTATTATCGATCCATCGAAACGGCGAAAATTTAGTACAAATCGGGAGAGAGAAATGAAAGCCTCGTGCATACGGAGCCGGTAACCAAATTTCACAAAAAGTGAAATAATGGTTTTAGTCTACTTTAAATTAGTTCTAACAATTACTGTTATAACGTCAAACCATAATTTTTGAGTCATTTTCATCAACAAATTGGATTAAGTGAAAGTGTCTGCCTCCTCAATGACTTTGCCTACTGGGTAGATTCAATCGCAAAGTATTCCAGCCAAATTAAAAGTCAAAAAGAAAAATTACAGCTCGCTCCTGAACATATGTGAAAAATGAGAATGAATGCAAAGAATGTAACTCGGTCTCGTTATGGCACTTCATCTCAATTTCAGAATATCCTCTTTGTCAGAGACAGGTTAAATTTAAACTAACTTTTCCTGAATGGATATAAATTTCCAAAAACAGATAGCAATATAAATGGTCAATATACAATTTCCGTAGCTGTGAAGAACTTTTTTTTACTCGAAACGAAATAATTGATAATTTTAATCCCTTGCAATCTCAAAAACTCCGATGTTGGCAGAATGAATTGACATTTATTCATAATAATAAACTTCTTGAATTTCTTGCGTTTGACCAGAATTGACAGGAATTGACTTAAATGTATTGCAGTTCACCATAATCCACTGATATTTACTTCAATTTAGTAAATCCCATTTATTTTATCTGACTTAAACTCTTTTTCATTAATTTAGTTAAATTGTTACCTAAATTCTCTAAAATTGTCTTCATTCTCTGAAATTCACTGAAAATTACTTTAAATTCTCTTGAAGTCGCTGAATTTAAAAGCACTTCACTTGAATTCCCTTGAATTAAGTCAAATTCACCTAAATTCACTAGAGTTGATTTAAATTCACCTGAAATCACTTGGATACACTGAAATTAATTTGAATTTACTTGGATTCCTTTATATTATCTGAATTTATTTCAATTTATATCTATTCACCTAAATGACTTAAATTGTCTGCATGGAATAAACAGAAATTTACTGGAACATAGTCTATTCTGCATAAAATTCACTTTAATTCTCACAGGCCCACAGAGATTAAGTCTAGTTTATTTTAAATAACTATAATTCTCAAGAATTTATTTAAATTCGCCTGCCTTCCCTCAAATTTATTTACTAAAATCCTTTCAATTTATTTGAATGCATCTAAATTGACTTGAATCGCGGAAATTCACTTGAATACACTCAGTTAATAAATTTAACTGCTGCTCACTTGAATTCTCTAGGGTACACTGAAATTCATTTAAATTTACTTCAAATTGCTTAATTTGAATTTATTTGAATACAACTACATTCCCTAGAATTTATCCGGTTTCACTTTTATTATTTAAATTTACTTTTGATTTAGCTAAATCCGTTTTTGAATTTGGAAGCATACCCTACAATATTTATACAAATTACTTGAAAATATAGCAACAGATTTGATTTGTACAGTAACATTCAAACGGCATATTTAATTTATATTTAAAAAATTTATTTAAGTGAACAAAATTTTTGTTAGGCAAAACTCGGTTGCTTCATCAACCGAAGATTTTGCTTGATCCTTTTGGTTAAATTTTTAAAATGCTTAGTTGATTTTATGAAATATATGTTTTCAATTTGACCAAATTTTTAAATAGAATCCATAAAATTATTTATATATGGTCAAATCAACCAAAATCTTTTTTGAATACATTTTTGCCAAAAACATGGCACAAAGACGTATTACTATTAATTCGAAGGTGCGAAGCTGTAAACAATACCGTGTATCCCAGTGAACACAATTATAATACTATTCACAGTATGTAAAGTTCTCTAACTTTATATTATTTTAATCTTACTAAATTCATTAAAAAATCAATATTGCTGCGGATAGTTTCAACGCTTAAAAAATATATATATATATTGGAATATTTCAAAATCTTCTCAAATGTTTTCAACCTTTTACAATATATTAATACATTTTTAGAAGTTTTTTTAATACGTTTCAAAGGATTTCTTTAATCTTTTGGAATTTTTTGATGTTGGTACTTTAAATCATTTACATTAAAAAAAGGTGTGTGTGTGAAATTTTTTTAATTTATTCTATATTGTAGTTGAGGAAAAGTAGAAGAAATTTCCACAAGGTCCAGGAGCGATTATGGCGAATTTTTTCATGCGGGCTCCTTCGTTGAATATATTCTTCCAAAATGTTTTGAAATCTATCAAAACCATAAAAATTGTTCAAAATTTTCGGAATTAATGATTACCTTTTGCATTTTTCCTAATTCTTTTCGAATTCTTCAACGCAAAATTAATTATCTGAGACCCTGAATGTGGTAACGTTCAAGAGACTAAAAATCTTTTCATTCCAAAATTTTCACTTAACAAGAATTGTGCTATTACTCAAGCACCATCATTCAAATTCTCATCATGCAGATGATCAATCTATTTCAGGCTGAAAACATGATTCTTGAAAAATCTAAAGACGTTCTTTCAACCGAAGAGTTATTATTTTCGACGTATTAAATTTTAATTATCCTTTTCACTTCCATGTGATTAAAATTAATGGTTTAAAGCAGTTGCATGCCACTTGCATAAGTTCGTGTCTTAGTCTTAAAAAAGTCAATACTGCGAGGTACTCGCTCGTTACCTTCGTGCCGACCAACCGAAGGTGAAGGTTATTAATTGCAGGAGAAGAAAGGTGAACATCGCCTTGCGTGTAAAAACGGGTCACTTTACATTCAGTAAAAATAAAGGAGCGCCGGCTAAATGTATTGCAGATCGCTGTTCACAAGGTCTTGTCTTAAGCTCGAGCACGTTCGTTCCTCTTCAAAGGTTTTATGAGTATGAGATTTTTGAACCTTGTTACTGCTCAGGGTTTGTTATTGTTTCTAAGAAAAAATGTGTAGCAGGAAAATTTTTTATTGGATGAGAATTAGAAAAGAAGTTTCTGAAGGAATTTCCTCCGCACTTTTAATAAAAATATCATGATATTCACCAACAAGTATACGTCAACTTGTAGAGCTTCTCACGTGATACAGTAGAATGTGCACAAATTCGCAGGAAACAGTCATATTTATCCTACGGTTACACATTTATATGCAAAAAGTATGAGTGATTCTATACATATGTACTGATTACGGTTGGTATAAGGGGGTGGGGGAGGGGAAGAAACTTTACGAACTTAGATAACATTTAGTACGTTTCCTGATAAAAAACTTAAACAATGTTTGCTACCTTCGCAAAGCATGGCCCTGCAACGATACAGTTCAGTAATTTCAAAATCACTTTAATGTTTCAGACTTCACACTTTTTCCCCTATTCCCCTGTTTTCCCCTTTTCAACCATTTTTCTTTTTCCCTCCTTCAGTTAATTCATTTATTTATCTTTTCTCTTTCTTTTCAGGAAATTTTCCATTTTCTCGTTTTTCGTTTAAAGGCGAACTGAATTAATAGAAACCAATAAGAAAATCCTACTATTTTTGATTGAAAAGTCTATTATATTTTTGGTTCGGAATTTATCTCTTTTGATTAAAAATTATACTATTAGGTTGACAATTTAATGATTTTGTTGAAAATGCTACTTCTTCGTTTAAAAGTCATATTTTTTGGTTGACAATTCAACTACTTCAATAAAAGTTGAAGTACTTTATTAAAATTTTTTTTTCGTAGAAGATTCATCTCAATGGTTGAAAAATGAAATTTTCCTTTTTTTAAAAATTGCTCTTCTTGGTTAGAAAATCATGTTTTGTCAACCATTTTATTAAAAATTTAGTTTTTGAAGATTCATCAGTTTACTTGAAAATCCACCTCTTTTTTGTTTGAAAAGTAATTTTTGGAACTAAATTGAATATTTTTGTTGAACATTTGTCTTCTTGGCTCAAAGAATCAACAATTCGGTATAAAATTAAACTATTTGGTTGAAAATTGTTTTTTTTTGTTGTTGTTGAAAACTCATATTTTTCGTTGACAATTGAACTATTCGTTTAAAAATTAAACTATTTTTATGAAAACGTAACTTTTTCCTTTGAGATTTCACTTTCTTAGTAGAACATTAATTTTCTTGTGGGGAAATGCATTATTTGTTGGGGTTGAATCAGTATTTTGAATCACCACGGGTGAACCGTTCATTTTTACACTTTGACGGGATGAACCAGTAAGTGATTCAACTTGAATAGCGCTACTGATTTTACCAGTAACGCCAAATGATAGATTGAACCAGTGCTATAGCGCTCCACGCAGGCAATACATGAACTGGTCTGGTACGCGCGCGTCGCCGGTCAGGTATTGGCATTTCTCGAGTGAAAACGAACCTTATTGTGTACTAGTGTTTGTTTTATAAATATTTGGCGCCTGTCCTTACTGGGCAGGGGATATAATATCTTCCGCTTGATAGTGGGAGGTCCCTGGCGACTTGGGTTTGACTTTGAGCGACGCGACACTTTGACATAGCGTCGGGCCTTTCCACAATTAGCTGCAACATATTATATCCCATTATATTGTCAGGCCAGGGCCTTCATTTATTCTTGTAAGAGTAAAGTGCCGTTTTATAAAAGATAATTTCACAACTTTTACCCCAAAAGTGATGAATGATAAGTGCCATACCTAAACAGCTGACAGATGACAAGGCTTACGACCAGATGACTACTCAATATATAGAATTCCTGAAAAAACGACAAGAATTCAACGATTAAATTTGGACAAACACCACAAAATGCTCCTATTGCAATTCCTAAAAAAACAAAATAAAAAAAATTTTTTGTTTCTTTGGACAAAAATAAAAAAGAGGAAAGAAAAATGAGA
>CAKNXH010001606.1:0-42549 GCA_932178445.1 Andricus quercusramuli
AACCTCAAAATGTAAAATTACTACTTCGAGCGCTGTATTTGTACAACGTTGAAGGTGGGAAATATTCGAGCCCCACGTTGAAAGTGGGTAATTTACGTTAACATTTTTTTACAGTGTAGCACAAAAAACTCCGTGAAGATTTCCTGAAACTTGCATTGTAAGGTTGGGAATATTGCATTGAAAAGTTAGGGCAAGATTCGGTCAACCAAGAAAATGTTCGCTTGTGAGGGAATGTTGCAAGGAAAGTTTCAGGACAGTTTGGAAGATTTATTCCACTTCATTCGACGCGCAGTATTTTTCTACGGGAGCTGCGGCTGCGCAGTAGTTTTTTTATCCTCCCAGTATACAACCAGACTCACGTATTATAATTATTTCCCATTTCATAAAAAAAACATTTTCTTGGTTGACCGAACCTTGCCCTAACCTTTCAATGCAAGTTTCATGAAATCTTCACGGTGTTTTTGTGCTACCAGGGTAGGCGCGTGGCTATCAGAGTTTGCATGATCCAGCTATACTGGAATGGTTGTCATAATAAAATGTAGACCCTTGTAGCATCAAATGATTCGTTATCAATAAAAGTTTTTCTTGTGAAATCTTGAAGAAAAATATTTAATATTGAAGAAAATACAAATACACATACTACAAATCTAGTCCGTTGAAGTTTTTCATAGAGTCCGACTGGAAAAACAATTTTTAATATTAACGTAATTTGGGGTTATATTTTCACGGCCACTTGAACACCTCAAAAATCAAGAGTTTATATTATGTTTCTAGGTGAAATTTATATTCCCCTTGCATTATAAATACATTATCCTTAAATTTTCACCTAAAAAACTTTTATTAATGGGATATTTATCCCTAATTTGTTAATTAACGAATGTAACGCGGAATGCATGACAAAGCCCACAAGCGTAGCGTCAGATTGTGTCAGGTTGCGTCAGTAAGCAAACTTTTTTTGGCAGTATGCTTAGAAATAGAAATACATCTGCTTGAGAGGGAAATATTTTGTGATAGAAATTCCAGATGGAAATTCTCAACCATAATCATATGGCTAATAATCCCCGAGCATTTATTTAAGTGTGAATAAAAATGAAATTAAACTCTAGGAAGTTATTCCACTCCACAGCCATAAAGAATACAATGACTTTTTATTTATATATAATGTTAATTGTTGATTATTTATTGCATGGATAGGATCAAGAACAAACACAAGAATTTTATAATTAAGTGTCAATGTCAACTACAATCTGAACACATGTCAATTATGGAATACAATCTTGTTGAATAGTTTCCGCGGTCGCAGTTTATTGTTTTGACTAAACAATTAGAAAGGTTATTAGAGACCATCAACAATGGTTAGTTTTTTTATTCTTTAGACTAACTGGTATCTCACCTGCTATGAATGGGAAAGCAGTTCCAAGAATCGTATTCCTCCTGCCAAGGTACTCGATGCAAGGACCTCCGGCAATTCCACCAAAAAGGGCACTTAATGGCATAATAGATCCAATCCATGATTCCTGAAATTGGAATTATAATAAAATAAACAAATTGAGTTTTTTAAGCTCAAGTCAATATCATTTAAAGAATATAATGACGTGAAAACTGTCGAACTACAAAATAGGCATTCAATATTTGAAATAGGATTCATCACATAAAGTTGCAGACCATGAATTGGAAAATTAAATGTCCTCGTAGTCTTAGCATTCAATTGTACGTGAACAGACTAGATAAACTGAGATAAAGTTCATTGCCATTTGCCATTAATTTATATAGTTTATTCTGTAAGCCCTTCCCTTTGTATATCGCAAATTACTGTCACGTATTTTTGTGCGGGGTTATTGTGACTCAGCATCGTAGGCCTTCGACGTCTTACACGAAATCCGAAAGAATCATCAAAATGTCATAAAAGTTCCTTCCTGGTAGCTCTTTCCACGCTTAGTGAATTACTCATCATCGGGATAATTCTAATCACGTTAGAGTTCCTTCGCCTTTATTCCCTTACCAGCGTGCAATTTTTCAACGATCCTTTAAAAATTTATTAATTTTCAGATACTTTTCATTTTTCATGGTAAAAAATGTATTTTCACAATGAAATACAATTAACTACAATAATTTGTAAATAATTATAAAACTTCTCGGAAAAAAATAACATAGGCTGTCTATCAATACTTTAAAAGTTGGTGATTGCAAAGTGATTTTTGTTGCATCACAATTAATTATAGAAATTTGGCTTAAATTGACTCCCAGGGATTCTGGTCGTGTCTTCACAGGAAGGAAACTGTCTTGAAAGAGCTAAATATAGTATTGAGTACAACTTCCATTCAGTACAGTTCCATTATATCTGCAGTTTAATTCTATCATATGGCACATCCGGTGAGATCAGATGTACAGGTAACAATAGTAGTACTCTAATTTCATCCATGCCAAAACTTCAAAAAGCTATTATAAACTTATGTTTCAGTCAAAAATCAAAATATTACTTTTATGCTATACGGAATAGTAAATTAGCATAAATAATTTGATTTTGATCCATAATAGTGTTGCTGTCTTCTTAAAGGCGTCTTCGATTTCATTGAAAGTAATTGTAGCAAATTGATGGAAGTTATAGCAAATAAATGTATTTTGCGTGGATACACTTTAATCGACGACCGCTGAACTTTAAACTGAATCTTATTGTTGCCAGGATGACGTTTAAAGTCAATATGTGTCTGCGGAATCAATAATTCGTCTTCATCAAATCCGTGTCATGTTAAAATCGATATCTCACTGATCCCCAATCACATACTAATTCAGTCATTTACCTCTTGAGGTAATTAATTTAACTTACGTTACGCAAGATAGCCTTCATTACGAATTTCATAAAATATTTACTTTTGCTTCGAAAATATATATCATTTTTTTATGTTTCGTACACTTAATGTGTACAAAAATTTAATTTTCTTTATTTATTTCGCACAATAAAGCACATGGCAATGATATTTCTCTACAATCTTCTATTTGATGTTTTCTTTCATTTATTCGGCTGAAAATGGGCTAATATGCAGTAGGTACACATTAAATTTAAGAATACTTACAACTTGTTTGGTAACTTCGAAAGAGGTTAATGTAGAGTTATCCCGCATGGAAACTACAGCCGGTGATGTAAAGGAACATGCGAATCCAACCACCATAGAACCCAGTGACACTGAAAGCGCCGCGAGGACCTGGAAATTCAAAATTAAATGTTCTTTTATATTTTTATAAATAATCAAACTTAGAAGTAACAAATAAACATGAACATATAAATTATTTATTACATATTCTTTTTGTTGCTTTTAAAACTCCAATTGTTCGGTAAATCGTAGGCTATTATCTCAAGGATGATTTTGTTTCCTTTTTAAATAAAAGTAGGAATTCTTAATAGTTTGATTAATTTTGAGGGTGAATGTATACGGAGAACATCCTTAAAATCTGTATAAAAAGTTGAAAAGAAATTACAACAAGCTATGGTCGAATTATACTATTTCAGATTAAACTAATCGTGTACGAGTTTCAGTGACTATCAAAAGATTATAGATAAAACTGATAAGGGTAGCAAATGGATCTCCCAAGATATGACCCTTTAGATTATCGTACATAAAGAGACAAATGATATAAACACAAGACACTCAAAATTAAATAGTTTAACTTTCCCGAGGTTAACAGCACAATATGTTATTATTTTCTTTCCGAAAAGAATGTCATATTATTTACATTGCTGGGTCATCAGCAATCGAGACGCAGGTGTGAGATCGCGTGAGAAAATTTCGTTTTAAAAAGCACGTTTTTACGATAAAGTTAAGCGGTAATACGTCGTTCAGGATTTTCTCTATGGTTTGATTTGGAACAATATTTATTTTCTTGTTCAGCGTTTGTAAAACTTGATCAAACAAATAATTTTCACTCATTGTCAAATTTTGGCAATTTTACCTGAGAAACAGTGCACTTTGCTTCAGGGGCGTTACTCGGTAATTCGATGTTCACATGGGTATCAGCTCGCATAAGAATCTTCATGATGAAGGTTTTTTTATTGTGCTGGATATCGTCGATTCAACAAACCCAATACGTATCGGAGAGAATCTATCAATTGATAGTGGTCCTTTATTAATGAAAAGTGGAGTTTCGATTCGCGATCGAGCAGTGGAAGTTTTTGGTGTCACGGAATAATATAAGCTATTGACACTCGTGGATCGCTGGTTCACTTATATAGGAACTACTCTGGGGGGCCGGTTACCCCTTCTTTTTCTTCACTAAGTCCATCATTCGCGAATTGTGAGTAGACGTAAAGCGTACATGCATTACTTATACGATTTACATACAACTCACGTACCTCGCATCCATATGATCGGACCATTTACCGCATCTGCGTCTTCATTGTGCTGCAGTATAGAGTTCAGATATCGCAATGAAGTTTTCTGTTTTCTTTTGCCCATTCTGAGATAATCGAGAAACACTGTTTGTACCAAGAACTCTAATGTAGAATCAAGATTTCCAAAATCAAAATTCATTACTTAGATCGAGTGAATGTGCACTTTCTCATTTTTCAATAAGAAATATATTATTCAAAAAATCTCTATTAAAAAATGTTGCTTCTATATTTTACTTACGACAAATAAGAACTAAAAAGTTACACAAACTCACTTGCGTAGTTTCAACACTAAATAGGTAGTTGAATTCGGGCGCAGGGTCAGATATAAAACCATTGTATGGGACGACGTCCCATTCATCCGATTCGGAATTGCGTGGTCGACTCGAACTTATACTTTTCGATAGATGCAGTGCGTAATTGCAAGGCGAAGCAAAAGCGTGGTTTTTATTTCGAAAATAATAGTCGTGCTCGACCACTTCTTCGGCGGAAGAAGTACGCAAGTAACTTTGTGTACGTTTTTACCATACATTTTATAGACAAACCGAACGCCTCGTACGATTTTTAGGGCATTTAAGATGCTTTAGCGTTAAGATGTTTTGCGTCCATTTTATATATTTTTCATAATTTTCATCAACCGTTTTCTGCAATAAATAATTACAATTGCTAATTTTTGTCGCCACATACGCAGCTTTTCTTCACGAGTTCACTGATACCAAAAACTCATTTTTGACCAAAATATCACTTACGTAAGTTTTTCCTTAGTACGACAGAGTAATACGCACGTGTTTAAAATACCGGATGTTATCAGCCCTTTTCATTGGAAATAGTTTACAAGGACAAGTCCCATATGTAGGGAGATAGTACACGGAGAAAAATGGATGGTCAAAGTTAGAGGGTCAAAATTTAGAAAGCCAGTCCGTTCTTCTAGATGGTCTAAAGAGCCTTTCAGAATTTGTTCGACAGTCAGAGAGTCTCTCATTTTATAGCCAGTTTGAGTGTTTTAAGCAGGTCAGATTCACTATCAGGGATAATCAAGTATCCTTTCGGGATGGTCAATATGATCATCTTATTTTCACTTATTTCGACCATCCACGGAAGAGCAAATGACCCATCGCGGAGGGCCAACCTGATTAGTTACTGCTGGCGTGTTTATTTATTTATTATTATTATACCATTAAGCCATTTCCCTTTCGGGGTAGGCGTGACTTGCTCGGTTGGGGAATAGTAAACAGGTGAATAGGTATAGAGTAGGTTGGTATATGGGCATAAGGTATATAGGAGTTTTATAGGTGTTAGGGATAGGTGTTTTAGATCGATCTGGAATTCTCGTGTCATTTATTTAGATGACACGTTCATTCCGCAACACTGCTCCGACCCAGGTTGCTGATCAATCTCTCTAGCGATCACCCCAAGTGAGGAGCCTCACAAAATTGTTATGTATGGTTCCCCACTTGGGCCCATTAGTATCCAAAGTCTCTGTTTCAGGCGCCATTCACACTATTGTCACTCTGTTTACAAACTATTTGTCGCCACACATTTCTGTCCTGGCATACTACTCTAGCTTCCTTCACGTCCATGCATTTCTTCACGCAAGCTCTTGTGTTCCTATGGCTTCTTACGTCTCTTCGGATTAATGTCTCATTCACAGATTCTGACCATTCTTTCGGCGGTCTACCTCTGGGCATTCTACCATTTACTTTACCTTTATACACTTGCTTCGTCAGTCGTTCATAAAATGAATAAATGTGTAAGTCAAATGTTCACAACAAATAATAAATGTAAAGTGCATAACAATGTTAAGAATTATTGTAAATTCATATTTAAGATGAAAAAGATATTCCTTTCTATAAAATTAAAATCTATAATTTATTTTCAAGGAAAAAATCTAATAAATAATTTAAATTTTACTTCAAAAGTCCTTCTTGTGAGCAAGGAATTATTTTTAATAACTTTATTATTATTATTTTCTTTTTAAAATTGCTTTTCACATTTAATCATTTCAAATAAGCGCCCCAACCTTAACCAATCCGGCTGTCGACGGCATGGATACAGTGTGAAAGGATACGAGAGTAGGCTCTAGACTCTAGAGCATTTTCGGAGTAGTGAATGTCATTGAGCCGTTCAGCGTCACATTTGCTGTTTATTGAACTTAAACACATTTTTAACAAGTTTAAACTGCTTTTTGATATTTTAAACATGCGTGGAAAGTGAAGTGCATAAGAGAGAACATGGTGGAAAGTGAATTAAGTTTATTCTATTGAATTTTTAACTTCAAATTTGATGCTTTCAAGGGATTAAGGATAAAGACGTAATTGGACGCTCAGCTATCAATATTTTTTATCACCGTGTCGTTTCAAACTGAAAATGTGCCAACAATTTCAGCGTTTATTGACGATGCAGAAAGTAACGAGATGTGAGACATTGGTTTCTGAATCCATTCCAATGTTTGAAATCTTACAATTCAGTGTGACACCGTGCCGTGTCCTTAGCCTTTCGTGCTCCAAATATATTTTGTCAATATGCACTGTTTTTGCATATCAAATTATGTCTCATACACCTCGCTATCCAAAAAGAATAAAAAATGCTTTCAGAATTTAGGTATTGCATATAAATATTCAGGTTTTATAGGTTCCACTTAATTTTATAATTTCCAGTCTCTTATAAGAGAGACACTGGAATAAGTAGGAAAAGGACAACAAATATAGATCAACTGCGCACTCTGTGATGATCAGTTCGACTCTCTATGACGTTTTAGTCATCCGTCCAAGATGATCAAGTCGACACTCTTGAGATAATCGATTTGAGCCTCTTGTTTTAACCTTCTAGAAATAGTCGCATTAGCCATCTTCAAGGGCTAGCCTATATGCCCATCAGGAATCTACATTTTTTAACGAAACACAAAACCTCTCAATTTTTTCTCTTTCGCACAAAAATTGTTTCCCAATAAACACAGGCGATTGAATTAAGTTTTAAGTAATAAAGTTTGCTAGAAACGCGTAGAAATGTTTTTTAAACATCGGAATATCCGCGAATCTGACGTTTTTTATACGACGTTTTATAAAGTTCTAACCAAACGATGAAAATATGTTCTTACAAAACGTTTGAGGAAACGTTGGAGTGTCTGCAAGATAAACGTATATTTTAAAGGTTTATTTAAGTATAATACGTATTAATAAAACATTTTGGTTTCATTTATAATTAACTTTGAAAATATGGGTAGAAATGTGACGTTTCAGAAACTTTTCATACTACCAGACTTTTTTTACTGTGGTTATTATCCTAACGTTAATTCTAAGCTTTTAAAAGACGATCCACTTACATACCACAAAACACCTTTTGCCTGTTACGGGAGCAAAAACACAAAAACCCAAATAACTGTTGTTATGTAAAGAATTGTAACTCGAGTACTGATGAAATTTTGAGGACTTATCTTATGCACTAATATCTTAAAACTAATGCAAGGATTTCAAAAAATATTAATTACATTATTTTTAGCACTATCTAATATTTAAAAAATGTGTTCTTTAGAGTAAAACTTTTTCTTATTAACATAATTCAAAGTTAATGTAAGAATACAAAAGATTCCATGACTCGAGGCAAATGGATTGACCTAAGGGTCGTGCATAAATTACGTAACACTTTTTAGGGTGTGGGTGGGTCTAGCTAATTGTTACATAATGGCGAAAAACTACAGGGAAAAGTCGGAAAAAGCGTTACATAGGGTGCGGGGGGGGGGGTCAAAATGTCGGAAAATTGCGTTACGTAATTTATGCACGACCCCTATACCCTGTAAAAAAGCTGTCGAAACTTTAAGAGTTAATTGCAATTGACTGTAAAAGCACCACGTCTCAAGTGATAAAATCGAATTGCTTTCGGCAAAATCGTATCCTCAAATAATTGTCATTGCATCGACTCGCTGTTTTTGAAGTCTGAAATATGACTTGATATTTCGTTTTTTTTTTCATTAATACATTATTTAATCATTTATTCTTTTTTGGAAATTATGGAAAGCAAAATTTGAAAACTATAAGAAAATAATTTCCCATTTTTAAAATAATTTTAGGCTTGATTCTTTCGTTAATGTTTTGGCAGAGGCTAGTCGTCCCGAAAAATTGGAGGAGTTGGAAAAGGGGATGGACTAGTCCCTAATTTTCAGGAGCTCATGAAAAATACTTCACTACTCTTCCCCAATTTCGGGACGACGAGACACTCCGTAATGGTTTTATTGTTAAAAATAGCGCAATCTTCTTTAAATATACGTAAGAATTTATTTTATTGTTAACAACAAAATTTAGGCGGACATTAAACTATGTTTTAACCTAGGTCTAAGAATAGGTCTAAACGTAGAATAGACCTAGTTTTTTTACGGCCACTTCGACGAAGTCCCAAGAAAAGACCAGGTTTTTTTCGGGAAGTGTGCCATGTGAGGTTGTAGTCAATTATAATATTTTGAAAATCGGTTTTATATAGCACTTTTTTCATTAAAATAATTGAAAGTTTATGTGCGAATAAAGACTCCATGATCCCTGTCCAGTCGATTGACTTGTAATATTAATAGTATTAATACATTTTATTGAAGTGTAAGAAAGTTATGGTAAATTATAATGTTTTTAAAATTTGTTTTTTACAGTAAAAATTTGTTTTTTTAACATAATTGAAAGTTGATGCAAAAATATGAAAGACTCCTTTATTTGAGACGAACTGATTGTCCTATTTGTATTTTTATTTTGGGCATCTCCTAAGAGGCGGAAACACCCGAGATGGAATTCACAGCTAGTTTTTAAATCAATGAAAAGTACGAAACTACTCTGTTATTATTTAAAAATAATAACTCAAAATTCAAAAAGAAAAACAATATATCAACTTAAGGTTTTATGTTCAGCTTGAAAAATTTCAGTATTATTTCTTTATCAATCAAATATTAATGAAGTTTCTTTCGCAGATTCTTCTTCACTTCCTTTTTTTCTTTTCTATGCCTTTTGAAAATCGCTAAGTATACTAAAGAAGAACTATTGTAATATCGTAATTTAATTGTCCCCATCGCATTTCATATATGCAAACCGCAATTGTTGAAAGGACGACGAGTGATCAATTAAACGATATTATCATTCACCGAATTACACCAATGACGTTAATGACATTGAATCGACAGAATCGTTATTTGCTAATGAGATGTATCATTAACAAATGTTACAGGTGCTCCTTTTGCCTCTAGAAAAGGAAAGATCCATTTTCCTCTTTATTTTCAGGCTTTTGACGCTTTTCCATGATGAGATAGCTTCCTTGTTAGCATTTGAATATTCACAGTAATGGTCCTTCAAAGCTCAGTCCGAATAAATATTTATGCATTTATGTTTTTTCTCAAAAAAAGTATAATAAATTAGAATAAAATATAACAATCTATTTAAAATTGTTAATTCTAGGAGCATAATAATTTTACAAAAGTGCCTGAATACTAGAAAATATTCTACTTTCTAGTAGACTTGTTTTCCATTATTTATGTTTAAAAAAATCCCCTGGCGAAAATGTATTTGCACGATAAAATAGAAATACCATAAATTATATTAAAGTAAAACTGTGTGAAAATTGTAATTTTTTGTACACATTTTGAATTACTTCTCAAATTGTGTAAGTATTTGACTATAATAACAAAAGCACTGTATAGTTTCTAGAAAATACCTTCCCTTTGTTTTTAAATCATCATTCAAAGTGTTAGAAAATCACCAAAAAATTCTACCAGAAACTGCAGACCCTTACAAATTTTCAGAAAAAATTAAAATATTCTTGTTATTGTAATTTATTGTACTTTATTTATTTTTTTGTAAAAATTGATTTCCAATGTCAAATATTTTTCTAAAATTACTAACGAAACGTGTCTATAAAATTGAATATGATCAAATGCTCGATACCTCAAAAAAATGTAATCTTCAGGAAGTATAGCAAACGAGAATCTACTTTTGTCTAATTATTCGTATCATGTGAATAATGAGACCCAGAGCTATATTTAATAAGGAAACAATAACCAAACACGCATGGAAGAGAATAATTGATCATCAAAAGAATATTTGAAAATACTGCGACACGTGTGACTATTACGTATCATGTCACCTATCACATGAGTTTAATTAAGAAGTTTCTTACATATAAATTATTTCCTGATGCGTTTCAAGATACTTTATAGGTGCAAAATGATTTTTTTTAACTTAATCATTTTTAATGACTGCAAAATTAACATCAAGCATATAATATAAATTGATAATCTAAAGGATACGAGACCGAAAATCATTTCAAGTGATCTGAACGTATTTTTAAACATTGTATTTCGATATTAATGAAATGTACGAAAGTAGAAATATTTATAATTTATCCAATTTCGGATGAAAAAACTGAAACATGTTTCAGTAGCAGTGACAAAAATGCAAAGTACTTCGTGTTACTCCAGGTGTGTTCGTGCCGCCTGGGGTGTGCTCGTGCAAAGCCAACTTCATTCTATTTTCCGACTCCGTCTCTAACCTAAAACACCGTCGGTTTCTCAGAAAATACGGTGTTATTGTTGCGTCAATCGACAAAAAATCGCCTTCTTTTTACACAAAAAACAGGTAAACAAAAACTAGCACTTTTTAAACAAATTATAGAAAAAGTATCGTGTCCCACACATTGAAAAAGCGACGATTTAAAACTCGTGTGATAGCCATCATACTCGTTTTAAATCTCTCGCTTTTTCAACTTGTAGCACAATATACTATATTTCGATTTTTGTGTTTTTCCTTCCATTTCTGACACAAGTCACAATTTCCATTCAGTCAGTTCAGTTAATAGCTTATACTGTTTCTAATACATTCCTCGCAATTCTATTTGGTATTGTTTTCATTAAATTTGTATCTTACAAAAATTGTTTAACCCTCAAACGGCACACTAGTGCGAATTCGCACCAGCAAAAATTTCAAAGCGCTGATATTTTTTCTAAAACTATTTTCAAGGTCTCTCGCCGCTACGTTAAATATGTCCATACACCCACAAATACATGACGCGTAAACAGATAATCATCCACCTGCGAGCAGCCGAGTGAGACACTGTAAAAGTTTCAAGTGGTGCAAATTCGCACTAGTGTGCCGTTAGAAGGTGCCAAGTCGTGTTTTATGAAAAATTGTAAAACGTTGTTTCTGTGCCTGAAACAAGATCTTTCATAAAAAGGTAAGTTAATTTGTTCATAAATATGTCTATAAACAAAAAGAAAGATTATAAGCAATAATAAATAACATTTCATGAACCAATGAAAATATTGCACGAAAAGCACAAATTTTACAATTACTCGCTATTGTTAGACTTTAAATTGATATGATGATATTTTTTCAACAATTTTTTTTTTATTATTAAGAATGGCGGAGTAAGGACGTCGTTACAGTTTGGGAAGTTCTAGGACTGTTCTACCGGCACTAGCAGAAGAGTCTGAAGACGATGTGCATCGATCAGAGAGCTTCTGTCTGCGTTGACTGCATTGGTCTTAATGAATAATGTTCAATGATGATTGTCATAACAGTAATAGTTTCACAATATAATAATGTTAATTTTTTCTAAAAATAGGTAGTACAACTTTGTTCTTTTCTCTAAATATTCTACGTACTTTTACTCTTTCCTAACAAACCCTCACATCGCACATCACCGCCCTGACACACTTCACTGATCAATCCTTTTACCAATCAGTCACATGGAGAGCTTCCCAAATTTATAATAAAATGAATTCTTTCAAACTTTGACACAAAGAAACACTATCTATGCAATAATATGCTTGCATACTACAAAAATAACAATGTGTGCTGCCCTGCACTCGTGATATACTTCATACGAAAATACCGAAAATCTGACACATCTGGAAAAATACTTAATCTAATTTTATCGGATTGGCATATTTTTTTCATGAAAGAACATCTATTCAAATAAAGAATCGCCTTAGTGACGTTTTAAAACCTTTAATTTTGAAAAAATTATGTTTTTTTGTTGAAAATGTCTATTTTTCAAGAAAGCCTTTTTTTAATAACAATGTTGTGATGAGTTGATATAATTTTCGATAAATTTAAGTTGCCCCAACGGATTGGGCGAGAAATTTTACCCCAAAATCATATATTTATACGCAGATTTTGGAAATTATTTTCATATTAAAATGTTCAGCTGAAATCACAAAATCCCAATTCGCACTAGTGTGCCGTTTACGTATGCTGGGTTGAAGTGTGCCGTTTGAGGGTTAATTCACAAAATTAATAACTTGATATTTAAAATATTTCAAAACTGTAAAAAGTAATTACATAAATAAATTTCGAATTTTTAGACTCAAGCTCTTTAAATATAAAAGTAAAGTTTCAAAAATAACTCATATATTTCTTTTTCTCCACCTATAAAAATACCACGCACTTTCTTCTGAATGTTTTGACTTTAATGGCACCTTGAATGCCTTAAATTTTGCTATGACTTACCGTGAGATAAAAAATGCACATAATCAACATTACATGGTCTGTAAAGATATTCGGCTATTTTCATACTTTTCAAGTTTACCTTGCACGTGTGTGGGAGCGCGTACATTGTACTATTTAATTTCAATTGCTTTGACAACTTAGTGACGAGATGTCAAATCATAAATGTCCCGGTAGAAGCTTAGACGTTTGAAATCTTTACTCGTTTTTTTAATTGTTAAAAATTTATATGGATAAATTCTTTAAAAAACATGCATAAATGAAGTACTAGCAAAATTTTAGTCAGTAGCAAATCCAAGTGTTTATTGGTAATTCTTACGAAACAACAGTTATTGCCACTTCACTTCCTGATAGACTGGTATGATTTTTATTTATTTTTTATGTGTACTAAAGTAGTGTTAATTTACAAATTAGGCGATTAAAGATTTTAACTTGAGAGCAAATTTTGTTAAATTCCACAGAAGATATTCCTGTCAATCTATAATTTAAGTAAAGAAGAATTGTCAAATTGTTTTCCTGCGTGACTACAAGAGTTTCAGTTTACCGATGAAAAAAAATGTATGAACATTGGTGTTTAGAAGAGATGTAGAGCAAAGATTGAATCATACTTTTTTGCGAATAATAATGCTTGCATTGTGCAATTCTTTTACGTAATTTAAGATTGTAGCGCATTTCACGTTTTGAATTTAATTCCCATAATAGTTGCAACCGGTTCAGCGGTCAATAAAAATCTTCCATTACCTGCTCTACATATAACTGCAACTAGATTTAAAAAATATATGAAGGATAAAGAAGCTTCAAACTTGAATTTATAAATTTTTTCTATTAAATATTCACATATTTTATAAATAAAAAGTAAAAGAGAGTAAATAAAACAAAAGAGGAATGTTGAATAACGTTCAACGCCTGGTTTTAATCACATTTGTACTACTGAAAGTATCGTCGAACGTAAAAGTTTTGTCCATACTCCGTACTTTGAATTTTAAAATTGTCAAACGTTTATTATGTAATTAAAACATTGTTTAATCCTTCTCTTATTTCTTGCAAAATTGGTTAACTTTATAAACACTGACTTAAAATATACATATTTTAGTTGTTTGAAAAGTTGTCCATTTAAATTCTTATATTATAAATGCAAATAACAAAGGCATATTTTTTCTGAGAATGAAAAATAGATTCAAATTTATATTTTAAATTTAATTATTGGAAATTATCTTTAAGATTCAATCATTGAAAATTCCCTAAAAAGTCTGTAGAAAAAGGAATAGCAGTAAAAAAATTACTCTTTCAGTGAATAGTCATTGATAGCTCACTGTCAAAATTGGCATGAGTGAGTGATTTAAATTCAGGAGCAGTGTTACATTTTTCAGTCATTCAGTGAAAACTCACTGAAAGTCCAGTGATATTCACTGATTTATCAATAGAAAAAGTTAAGGAAGTTTCAGGGATAAATATTGAAATTTGAGTAAAGTTGTACACGGAAAAAAGTTGAATATCTTACTGCATTTTTTGTTTCAATTATGAAAACCGATTCGACGTGAATGCATCGAGGGACCAACAAAATCTCCTTGACAACGAATGTGAAAAATTGACATTCTACATCGAGAAATCCACAGGCTCCATAATCCGTAGGTGCAGCCTGACCCATGATCGTCTGACGATCAATGTTTTTTTTTTTAAGAAAATGTATGACCCCTTCAAAGAAAATCTTAGTTTGAAGGGTTTGGTTCTAAAATCTGAACATCGAGAGACCTTTATTTCCTGCTGTGTAAGAAGCAAGTCTTTGGGGCACTTCGACTCAGATAAAGAATAGGGATCCTTCTGACCATTCTGTGTCATAAGTTAGCAGATCCGACGTATTGGCATGGGATTGACGGTAGATACAGTATTTACCCTTGGAGACCCCCCCCCCCCCCTCCCCACAGAACCACAGGGTGCTATCGTCGGTTTTCCACACTGGGCATTTGTTTATATAATTTGTTAATAAAATTAATAAAAAATATTGCATTATAATTTTCCATCATTAAACAACACGAGGGACATGATTTGAGGGAAATTAAGAGAAACAAAGATTTCTTTCTGCCTTTAAATGTCTACACTGGGCATTTCTTTATAAAATTGATAAAGAATATTGCATGACAATTTTCCATCATTAAACAACACGAGCGACAAGATTTGAGAAAAATTAAGAGAAAAAACGATTTCTTTCTGCCTTGAAATGTCCACACTGGGAATTTGTTCATATAATTTGTTTGTAAAATTATTACAAAATATCGGATGAGACATTCTCATAACCATGTATTATTTTTTCGATAAAAGCAATGAAGTCTAGCGATGCTGATCATAGAAGAACTTTGTTGACGAACATCTCTTCAAAATTTATTGCTGAATGTTTCTAAAAACAAAAATCCAAAATCGGTCAGTAATTGCCTTTTACAAGTTATTTCAAACCTCGTTTTTTGATTTCACCTCACTGTTGTGCTGGAAGACGGGAAGAAACAAGTGAACGTATTTATTGAGCAACCTCAAAAAGATTGCTAGTGTTTGCAAAGCATACAAACCAGGCTCGAACATAACCTACAAATGCATCAAGATGTCAATATCAGCCCTATGCCCCTATCCGACTGCGTGCAAAAGCGCTGGCTAAAGTTTGATGTCAGTCGTGAACTAATTCGCTGGCGGCGCTGCTGCGCTTCTTGCTGACAGATATATTATTATGCGATATGACAAATGCAAATAAAAAATGAAGTATTAATGAAAAAAATAAGTTTAAGTGATTTATAGTACGCGCAAAAGAAATTAATTATTTTAATGCTACAGATTTAGTGTGGTTGTGGCCTATTAATTTAAATTAAATTAAATTACTTTATTTTTATTTATAAGTTTTATTTTCAAAATGAAAAGGTACATAATATCACATTAATTGTGTGTATTATATCCTATCTATAGAGAAAAACTCAAATTCTACAATGTAAAATTGCATCAACAAATCAGTTTTGAAACTTTTATTTAACATGTGCAAAAGTAATTTTATTGTGAAATAATTAATGGGAATTGTATTTTAATAGCAAGTTAAACATAATTATTTTTTAGTCCTTTCATAGGCTTATTAAAATCGTTGTATTTAGGTTTTTTAAATTTGAACTTTCCTCATAAGGTTCATTTTTAGTCAAATTTGTTATATTTGTAGCACTTTTTTCAACTTTTAAAGTTAAAATATTCAAATTTTCGTTTCAAAATTCGACATTTTGGAGATTTTGTTCATTTTCGCGGATTAATAATTCGTAGCGAGAAAAATGAAAAAAATTCAGTATTTATAGCATACGTAAATCAGGTCTTCATTTTATCCCCCTGAAAATGTTGCGTTCGTCCCCAGCCTTTTTCTAGCGAAATATAAATGTTCAAAATAGCCAAAAAGATTGCTACTTTGACGCTTGGTTAACCGAGGTAATGACTACGTTGAAGTTGTCTAAATATTTTAAAATCCAATTTTCAAGGGGATAAAATGAGGACCTGCTTCAAATTAAATGTAAATCCTGAATTTTCTTATTTCCTCCCTGCATCATTCATCCTCGAAAATGAACAAAAACTCCCATCTCGAATTTATAAACGAAAATTTTCATACGTCAGTATGAAAAGTTTAAAAAAGGGCTACAACTATGAAAAATCTCACCATAAATGAAGCTTATGAGGGGAAGTTTTAATTTAAAAAAAAAACTAAACACAACGTTTTCAATAAGGCTATGGGAATGCTAAAAATATTATTTACTTAGTTGTTGTTAAAACACAAGTTTTTTTCATTACATCCAAATAAAGTTACTTTTGCAGTATAAAGACTGTCAAATACTTCTGATTGGATTCAATACAATTTCACATTGTAGAATTTTAGTTTTTCTCTATTCTATAATATACATGAACGTGACATTTTTCTGTACCTTTGCATTTTGCAAACTAAATTTCTGAGTAAAATGTCGGTAATTTATTAAATTCTTGTGTTAAATAATCTCAAAAAACATTGTGTATTATTATAGTTAAGTATCAAATTTTTTAAAAATTAGTCCGCAACCGACTTCGGCGAAATAAAATGGAATGACGCTTACTCAGCCGATAAAATAAATGTGTAATTGAATCGACATTTTAGAAAATATGCATAAGTGTTTCTATTCACATCACAGGCCTCTTTTTGTTTGAATATTAGCCACTTTTTGTGTTATCAACAAATATATAAATGTATTTTTTAAATTTATAAAGATATATTTTTATTTTCTAAAAATTACCAGTGGTGTAGCGATAAAAATAGATTTTTTTAATTTTTGAAAGAAGAACGGGTTTAAAAATTTTGAAAAAATGTTACTCTTTACGTCCTTATCGGAAATTTAAAATGCATTACAGGAAAGTAATTATGGAAAAATAGTTATAGAAATGAATAATATTGAAATAATTATTCCAAAAAGTATAAGATACTCATAGCGTTTATGATTCATTATACCCACAATCTGAACAAAGCTTGTTTCAAATATGTAAATTTTTATGTACTTTTGTGTGAGTAGTTCAAAATAAATTATTAACTTATACTTTCCTTTACTTTTTGCACTAAGTATTTCAATATTTTAATATTATTAATTTCCATAATTATTTTCCAATAATTTTTCCTACAATAGCGGAAAAATTATAGGAAAATCATTATAGCTAGGCCTATAATTATTTTCCTATAATAAATTTTCATGAAGGTTAACATCAATACTATATTTCTCATTATTTGTAAAAAAAGAAAAACTGTTATCATGCATTGCTTTAATCAATTATCTCAAAATCAACTAAGATGCCTTCAGAAAACTCAAATTCATAATTGTGTCATTTGGTTTTTACAATTCATTTTTATTACATAATAAGCACCTATCGTTTGTTTGTTTAAAGGAATTTACAAGTTCCTTGAAAATCCGTAATTTTGCCAGTATTGAAAAAAATTGGATCGAAGTCTAACTTTTCAATTCCGTATCACACTTTTATTTTCAACTATTATTTATTTATGGATCCTATTTTTTATTTCTTATTACTACCACACGTTAAGTTTATTTTACATTTTTATATTTATTTCTGGAATTGAATACACTACAATTTATAAAAGTTTTTAAATCCTTTTTATTATTTAATTTTCTTTTTTTATCCTTATGTTTTTTCAATTGATTTTATATTACAGATACATTTTTTAGTTAAGGATTTTAAACACTTATTCCAAACTTCTTTTAGAACACCTATACTTGTTTATGCATTATTTTTCCATATCTTGGAAAGTTTTAACAGACTTTGTATATTTAAAATAATGTTTATTTATCTGTGAATAAATTATAAAAATTTGCAGGTCCTTTCTTGTTCAGAAAATTTGCCCTTATAAATATTGCATTTGTCAGCAAGAAGCGCAACAGCGCCGCCAACGGATTAGTTCACGGCTGACATCAAACTTTAATTTAGCCAGAGCTCCTATGCAAAATTCGGCATAGGCAACAGCAATGCACATGTGCATGGTTGCGAGCTGAAATTTGTATGCTTGGCAAACATTAGCGATCTCTTGGAGGTTGTTTCTCCTAACCCTGCTCACCAAACATATGGGGTGATACCACTCCTTACTATTAAACAGTGGCACCAAATGCATGGGACAAAACTTAATTTTTGTAATACCTTCGTAATAAATAATAATGATTATAATTTTATTATTTGATTACATAGTTCTTAGGAAATAAAAAATAATTTTCAAATACATTTATATAGAAAAATTAGTTTTTACGAGGATATTAACAAAATGGGGCCAAAATGGACCAAATCCTGTGCACTTAATTCATTGTTTACCCTTTAGTACTAAACGAAGTGAAGTTAGCTGGTGGTTAAGTAAAAATACCTAATTAGAAGACTGATACAAGATTTAGCTTTACGAATGCTTAAACTTCAGAGTAATAAATTATTGAATTTTAAGATAGAACTTCGTTGTTCAAAAGTATGGCAACTTGCATGGAGATAGTACCTTGAGACTGTAAGATCAGTATGAATTTGGTTTCCTTTTCAATTCTCTTGTATGAAAAATAAATTTGAATGTTCACAACGTTGCTTATACATTAATCTTTCATAATTTTGACTTTGGAAGCCGTCTTGAATTTTGCACTGATTGTCATCTTTTTTTATTTGCATGATTGTAATCTGGTATCGTGGGACTAAGTAGAACCTCGTGGTTCTACACATTTTTCTCGTGCATATTTTATTTTATAAATTTTATCTATTCAGACAATATATTTCACAATAAGATTAAAATTATGCGAACAGATTTCATTAAACTAGCTTTTGCAGTCATTAACTCATTTCGGCAAAAAAAAGTGAGATAGCACCTTACGATTTTAGGGTTACGATATTACGCGAATCGCATGCATGCCAACACGAGGTGGACATAAGATTATTTAACTTGTGATTTCATTGACCTTGACCAACACGCGCTTAGTTATATTTTTGATTAAGTCACGATGCATTTAACAGGAGTGTCACTTTTTCGGGATCAAATTTTGCCCTCAGATCAAAGCTGTCTTTAATTATTTCTTCAACTTCATTACTTCAAACGAAAATATACGTAATACCTAATCATCATATTTAAAGTTATTTTTTATCCCTATTAAACAAAAACACAATTTTCATAACAGTGATTTATCACAATTAAATTGGACTCAAAAATGTGTCTGGGATTCAAGAATCAACAAATAATGCTGTAAATTAATATATCGTGTTAGAATTTAATAAGTTAGAAATTATTTTGTTTTAATATAATTCACTTGAAATGAAACAATTTTTTTTCGCGGACAGTTCATTCAATCTAGGACCATTTTTTTCTCTGAGTATTGCCTGACCGAACTTGTTTTTCTCTACTTGTTGTGCTCTATAGTCTACAGTCTACACTCTACGCGCTGTACTATACGCAAGTGCAATACAAACAAAAGACTTGTATTCGATTTTTCAGAAAATGCTAATTAATTTTATTTTTTTGATCATGTTATAGACATAACTTTTGAAACGCGATATAAAAGCAATAGAAATTGTTGAAAAAATGTTTAATTACGAATTCACTTAACTAGATTTCCTTCCTTAAAAACACTTTAACCAGAGGGCTTGATAATTAGCTACAGGAAGGTTCACAAATTTAAATTAATTAGAAATTTATCAAAATTTTGAAAAATGAACCGAGCTCTGCGGATATGCCGAAGAATTTTAGAAGATTGCAAAAAAAAGTATAAAGATGAATCATGGACGTTATCAAAATATAGTATATTGTTACCCTCATTAAATCAAATTTTATTATCAAAAACAATAATAAAAATAATAATGTAGTTAGCAAAATTTAAATAGAATCCGACTTATGGTACTTCCTGTGTATTTAAGGAACGATATTTCGAACCGCCAAAGAAAATAAGTAAAATGTAATCGCAAAGTCATTAACCTTACAAAACGATTGCCTCACCAGGAATTCACACGCGATGCATATAAAGCACCTAATTTATTCATTCAATCTATTGATGCGCTAAATTCTTATCAGTGAACTGTGAATGCAATTATAAGATATATTTTTTGGGATCTGAAATCTTGACGACACCACCGTCGAAAAAATAAAGATGGACGACGTAAGCAGGAGTTCAACAATAGGTATTCAAAGTATAAGATAGTACAGCCAAACACACAGTTATTAACACGTAACATCTACTATATTTTTGAGATATTAGGCTTAAATATATTTGTATGTTAAACTGAAACATCCAAGATGTTAAACTCGTCTAGAAAAACACGTCAGACCTCTATTGGCCGCTTCATGAAGCTTATATTTAGTCAATGTCGTTCGATGTCATTTCGTGTTCTATGTAAAGTTGTGGAAAAATGATGATTACTAATATTTTATTCACAAATATTAACAATGATGCTGCAAATTGTTTGGATAGAGTAAAATAGTTGACGAAAGTGCTATTTCAGCTCCAAAAAGTTTTTCGAGGTAAGAACGCTCAGCGTTGCAAATCTTTGATATCTACAGAAACTAACCTTTAACCTGGATGGCTGCCTTATTGTTACACATTAAATATGCTAACCTAAAATATCTCGATGTTAAGGGTAAACATGCACTTTTATCCGTAAAATTATTTTCGGAATTCTGATCCCTCACTAACTTCATAGCCTTATTTGGGGGGGGGGGGGGGTATCGTGCATAAATGACGTGCTTTGTCTCCTGGTCCAAATTAAAGACTTCGATTGCTTTTTCTAGACATTTCATAGTTATAATTAAATTATTATTTGCTTAATGAATTTAAAAACTGTTCAGAGCTTTCGAAAAATTGTTTTTTATAATCTGAATTCTTTAAATAATTTTCTACAATTATATTTATCCTTTTCCCAGAAATTCGCATCAACTACATCCACCGCAGCTTTTTACGTATATTTCCAGAACAAGAAGCTAAATTATCAGTTGTTTTAACTTAAGTTACCTTTAAAAAGTGCGGGGAAACGATTTCCAATGTGTTCGAGCGATTTTGCAAGGATTGCCATAAGAAAATTCTTCGAAAAGTACGTAAACGTATTTTTTAACTTGTAAACTTCAACTATACTCCCCTAGGTTTGTTCTTTGATAATTAATATTTCATGAAATATTTTTTTTTTTTCGACGCTTCTGATCTTCAATTTTATCAGAATATCTCGTGAGCTAATTTAATTCCTTTAATAACACAAAGATTATTAAAGAAATATGCTCAATTAGAAAAAAATGTGTATAAGTTTTATTTTTGTAGACAAATTTAGAGCAACGCACTGTATGAATATTATTATGTCCAGCACTGTCATATTAAATGCATACAATCTACATATTTTTTCAATATATCTTTAAAGAATGTTATGTAAACATTACTGAAAAAAACCATTAAAAATAATTAATTTGCTAAATGTGAAATACCTTAAGTCATCTATGTGAACCTCAAAATGAAGGTCGGTGTTTCAAAAGCAACCGCTAGATATTATTGGTTACCGTTAACCGCATTAGAATTTAAAAATAATTTTTAAGCATTCTGTCACGGCAATATATTATAATTAAGAACTTTGATATACAAAGTTTACGTGTGTCTTATTCAGAAGTTAATTTGAAATGATCCATAAGTTGAAGTCTTGTGTTTAGTGATGTGCTTATACTCACTTAAAAGTGGCCACATTAATCAAGCCGTTCCCTGTAAAAAAAACCCCACTTAAGTGGACTTAGGTTTTGGCATAAAATTGTCGAAGAAACTTTTCAAAATGTCTTTACAAGCCAAAAAAGGATATTTTATGAGTTTTTAAATGTTTTCACAATTTAAATACATGTATTTTTTGGTTTGTAAAAACATATTTTGAAAAGTTTCTTTGGCAATTTCGTGCTAAACCCTAAGCCGACTTAAATGGTTTTTATACAGAACGGCTCAATTATGTATTAATTATATATTTAAAGTTTTAAGAAATTATGATCAGAATATTTAAACAATACAAACATCTTTGTTTACGTAACTTAAAATTCATGAAAAGTGTGTCAATGATAGAAAATAATGTAGCATGTACATAATAATTTAATCTTTCAGACATTATTATAAATACATATGGAATAAAAGGAGGTATGTTCTATTATTCAAATATATTTAGCCTTTAATATAATTCTACTAATTATAAATCTATTTTTTAAATGTTTAACTTTTCTCAAATCGCATTCTGGACTTTTTTGTTAAAAAACGGGGTCTTTTTCGAATAAAGAAGGAAACTTTCCAATGTTGTTCCTTGAACGATAGAACGATAGATCGAAATAAACCAGTCCAATAGTATTGAGAACAACGTTTCTTTTTGCAAAGAGGAAATATCAGTCTCTGGTTTTTATCTCCATTCGTAACAAATAATCACAATTATTTGCTGTTTTTAGCGAATAAGTTCAAACGGCACCTTATTCGATGATTTTTTCATTTTTTACCAGCTGAATTGATGATTCATTAACTTTAAGAAATAAAAGTGACAATATCGAGTGAGCATAATTAAATAAATATTTGGTTCTTTTTTAAATATCGCCTTGAAAGGTTCACTCGGAAAATATTTGGTTAAAACAAGAAAATATTTGGTCAAATTAACAAAACGAATCAACCAAGAACTTTGGTTGATTGATGCAAACGAGTGTGGCCTACTTACCGCAAATTTTGCTCACTTGACCAATTTTTTTCTAAATGAACCAAATACAACCAACCAAACGATTTCATGGAATGGACAAATTTTTTCCGATTGTGTTGGATATACTCGGTCAGTTTGCTTACTCAGAAGTAATTTGTTCTTCACATTAAGGAAAATTAGACTTTTATATGGTTCAACTTACCTGTGAGGCATATTTTGTCGATACACTGATTTTGCGTTCCCTTCCGAACTGGAAAGAGACTTTGTCCTTGGGGTTTTGTGAATCCATTATTTTTTTGGTAACTGGACGTTGTTGGTCCTTCAAAAGTGGATCTAGTTGTTTATAGTCTGGACCCAATTCTTTACCGAGGGGATCATAGATCTGCGACCTATTAAGAGTGTTTTGATGATTGTTCCTCAGGTTCTCCGCATAGTAGTGATTAGGTTTTTGATTCTCATTGCTTGACGAGTTCTTCTTGTCGACAAGTAGAGTAATTTGGCTGTTGAATGGACTCACGTTCGTCAAGAGAGTTGTATTCGAGGCACAGTCCAGGCCCAGGTTCGAACTCGAGGTAGATGATCGTGATGGAATCAAAGGCACCCTCTTGTAATTTGGAAGGATCGCACGCTCCTGTAACCAAACAACCTCCAATTCGTTACATTTCCCTCTCTTAATTATCACGTGAAACTAGAAAAAGAAGTTTGCCTTGAACGCGGCCAAGGAAATTCGACAGAAAAAAAAATTAAAAATCCGTCCGGTCTGCTGATATCAGCTCAATTTTACTGTTTTGACACAGAATAAAAATATCTCATTAAAAATTTTAATGACGATCACTTCTGCAGTGCACGTTAGGAAGCAAACTTCTTTTCTCAAGTGTTACAGGTCATAGGTGGATTCTCCACTGGACAAAGTTCATTATCAGAATAGAATTAATGTTATTTAAGGTTGACTTGCATGCAGTAGCATAACAAGCTTAATCTAAAACAGAAAATTGCAAAGTGATTAATTCTTTCTAGGGTTTGAGTGTGCTAAATCTGCGAGTGATGTGAATCTTGTGGATGAATTTTCTCCTTGTTATTCTATTGCTAATAATTAATCTATACTTTAGAATATTTTCATAATTTTTTCAATTCAAAAGAAAATCAAACCCGACCAGTGGAGGAATTTCGTTAATATTAATGATCTCTGGATTGGCGCACATCTAATCAAGGTTATTAGGACGCGATAAAAGCTTGAGAAATCGGACATCTTCTCTCCGCGAAGTCTGATTGCTCCCAGAAAATATTAAATGTCAATAAGTGTAACTGGACGATAATGGACTTCAATTCTTCTTATTTTGTTCCCGATGTCTCGCAAAGAGAAAGACGCAAACAAGAGTCGTCGACGTGAGAAGTCATTTGTTGTATTTTGACTTGCACGTGATATGATAGATCAAAAATGCAGTTAAAAACGTTACAATTGTACAATACTTGAATTTCTTTACATCAGATTTCCGATTTCTCAATAAGGAATGCGTATGGTTGCGAATAAGATTCTACGTGATTTCTTTTGTTACTAACGTGAATCTTCATCGTGCAACGGCAACATTAATACTGGATGAAATCCGCTGTTTTGATGAGGGAAAAGCATGATTTTGTAGATTACATGCCTCTGGCCCTTCGGCTCAGACTGATTTTTTTCACTTATATATCGAAAACTTTCCCGGTTCTGGAAGCAGTAAAACAGATTAAACAGACATAATAACAAAATAAAGGAAAAATCAGTGGAGAAACTGTTTTTCGCTCAGAGAACTCGAATACACTTTAGCCATGCTGAATTTTGTATTTATCTGTAAATAAAGGAAAGTTCTAGATCTGTTTCAATTTGCGTGAAATGTAGCTTAGGAATTGTAGTGATGATTGATGCATGATGTTCACTGATTAAGATTGAAAAACAGACATGATCCTGGTACACATAAAATCAATTCCATATGTTATAAAATAAATAGATAGATCTAAAGATCTGTTGAAAATAAGTGATAAGTAATATTTCGTCGAAAATAAAGACAGTAAGCTGTTTTTTTTTGTGCTACTGATTCCGAGTAGATTTTGTTTTCGAAGAGAGTAATCAAGGATAATAAAGAATGATTTTTAAGGAAAATATGCATACGTTGAATCATGTTGGATAACATAAAAGAGAATTACAAAATTGATACTTTCTGATCCATTAGAATCTTTTCTATACCAGAAATGTGAATGTAACTTTGCAAAACTTTTTATTGAATATTATTTCACTTGGGGAAAACATATCCCAGTTTTAGCCGAAAGCTTTAATTAACTTACACGTTTGATGATCAGCTCGTTTCGTGACTACTGGGACTGATAACTAATTAAATGAGTAGATAATTCAAATGTCCGGATGTATAAATGTACAGAAATCACTCTTGTATACCGAATTTGATGGGGACAATGAAACACGACGAACGATAATGAGGGGATGAGACGATAATGTTGGAGTATTTATACGGGTGATTTATCGGAATTGCGTTGGTTTTAAGAGATTACCGAATGATGAACCAATAAGAAAAAGGAAGGAAGCGAGAAATGTATATGTTTGTTGAATGATTAGTTGACTTTTCTTCTACTTAACCGATAACCTCTCTGAACTTCATAATTAAACTTTGAGTTCAAATGCATTCGCGAACACTCAACTTCTTTTGTCATCGTAGAAAATTGTCAATGGTGACCATTGGAATGTCATTACTGGCCCAATACTGATACTCGTCAGCCAAGCAAGGCCCAAAGGTTATACATTTATCATTACAATCAGTCTAAAGTGACTGATTTGCAATCAATTTTAACCATTCCATCTGCTAAATCGATTATTTCGTTATTAAAAATAACAGCTTTTCAGTCAAAACATGTTTGGCTAATGGCTAATTGAATCATTACAAAATGTTCTGATTCAAATTTAGAGTGTGGATAGTGGTATGACAAGCTTTTCTGATTGAGGGGTTTTCAGTTTTACCCTGGAAGCATTTTGATTGCTTCAGTGAGGCATTGCCAGGATTGCAAGATTGGGGAATTTGTTTTTTATTTATTTTCGTTTATTTGTCAAGTTTGGGCGACTTGGGAAAATATCTATTTGGCAACCCTGGGCAATGCCCATTATTCATTTGGATATTGCAGAATGGTTTCAATAAACAAATCATATATTTTAGTTATGCGTTTGGAAGATATATGATTGATGTATTTTTGATACTGCAATTATGTAATACATACTGGGTAAATCATATATTAATTAATACCTACTCATATCACTTAATAGATAAATAAATATACCACAAAACTCTTGCAGGGCTCGTGTTCTGGCACACACACACACACACACACACACACACACACACACACACACAAATATATATACTATACAAGACGATATTTATTCTTAAAACAACAGAATATATCACGTGAACTAGATAAGGAATCTGTACCAGATATTCTTCTTCAAGAATCCCTCGAAAGTGCATTGAGGTCAGGACTAAATTTTAATAAAGATTTTACCAGTTGCTAGTTATGAATGCTTTTAACTGGACATAATTTTTTGAAAACGGAAACCTAATTTAAAATTAGTTTTTTTCTCATTACTCTATACGTGTCCGCCGCTTGGAACGTTCCAAGCATGAATTACTGTTATTGTTATTATCAATAAATATCGCGTATACCGTAAGTGGTGGGTCAAAATCGATGTCAGTTTATGATATATGGATATCATATTATAGTGTAGCATATGCGGTACTCAAAACTCAAAAATGACAATATAACGGAAGGTTCGTCTTAGGTTCCAGTGGAACGTTCTGGAACTTTCCCAAGCGGCGTACATTTTACACGTTCCGGGAACGTGTTTCGTGCTTTTAGGGTTATTATTTCGAATGTAAATCCTGATGGAAATATATTTTCACAATAAAATACAATAAATCAGTATAAATTACATACAATAATGTGAGAATAGTAATTTTTTGTAAAAATGTCTATCAACACTTTTGAATTTATTAAGGCCATGTCATATTTAACCGATTCCTACCTTACCTTTTTTTGTAAAACAACTCACATCCACACGAAATGAGATCGAGTTGAGAATTATTGTAAGTTAAATAAATGGCACTAAGGAACGTTTTTTGATAAGGGGCCGTGCATAAATTACGTAACACTTTTTGGGGGGAGGGGGGTCTAGCTAAATGTTACATAATGGTGAAAAACTACAGGGAAAAATCGGAAAAAGCGTTACATAGGGGGGGGGGGGGGGTCAAAATTGTCGGAAAATTGTGTTACGTAATTTATGCACGACCCCTAAGGCCAGGCGTCATCTCTTAAAATGCTTAAAATTCCCGAAAAAATAACTGCAGTTAATTTTTTTATGAGAAAGCTTCGTTAAGGTGTCCTTTTTATCAAAATATCTAGAACAGATCAATTTCCAAATCGGGTTTTTTTTGTGTGTTGAAAACAGATCCAAAACTTACTTTTGCGTGGATGGATATTCCCATTGCAATGTAGAGAACAGTTTTCAACAGGAAAAATAAAGTGAATAAAATTATGAGAAAAACTGAAAAAAAATAACTGGCCATCTTTAATAGGTTCCGAGCTATGGTATTTTGAAAAATCCCCACTTTTTTGGATTTTTAGTGGAAAATCACTAAAAAGAAGAGGACGCAAGACGGACATAACCGATTCGACTGGGGCTTTACAGGATGAAAGTGTATCAAAATCCATTTGAAGCGGACATTTTCTTTTGATCTAATGGCCTTAGTTTCCGAGACATCGAGGTTTGAGTATTCGCGACCGAGCGCTCGACTGGCCCTGCAAAGC
Source organism: Andricus quercusramuli (assembly GCA_932178445.1). NCBI lineage: Eukaryota > Metazoa > Arthropoda > Insecta > Hymenoptera > Cynipidae > Andricus > Andricus quercusramuli. The sequence continues at coordinate 27,889 of CAKNXH010001606.1, forward strand.
CCCGACTTGGCCTTTACTCACAGTCCGACAATAATTTTGTGTTGTGATGAACGGAAAGTACACAGGGTTTCTATATCATTTCTATAGATTCTTTTTACGTCGATTGCGAATCTTAAAACGAAAATAATCCATCACGTCAAATTGAAAAAATGGGGTCAAAAAGTAAAAGCAAAACAAAAATAATTTTTGTCCCTTCTTGGAAAAGTTGTTAGACCCTATAGTCCGGCGGATAGTGACTATTTTTTAAGTGAATCATGCGAATCATGTCACAAGAAATTTAATATTTGTTTACGTATATGAGCCCCCAAAAACATTTCGACGACGACAGGTGCCCATGCCCCACATATTATTAGAAACATAAAATTATATTTTCCGTTCAAACTATGTAAGATGCGGAAAAATGATACGAACCCAAATTGTTCATCTCAAAAATATCTATGAATTTATATTATATTACATACTTTTTTTCTCAAAGAAACAATCTATAAACTTGTGTTTTTTTACTTTTATCGAATATTATTTGTAAATTTTTAACATTATAAAAAATAATTATATTAAAAGGAATTAGATAACAAATCAACTTAGGCAAGATAGGAAAAAAAGTTTGGAAATAAAATTATTTACCTTAAAAAGATCTACGAGTCTTCTTTAGACCATTTTTTGATAGGACGCATTTTTTTTAATTGTGAAAAATAACATTAAAATTAAAAAATCATGAGAATATGCCCGCATAGTGAATAGATTTTTTTTTACAACAAGATAATGTTCCAAAAGAAGCTACCGAAATATTCTCAGCTCCTTCATTTAAAATTTATTTTTTACATAAATTTTTACGAAAAGTTGATAAATGTTTTTCTTCAAGTAAATCATATAACTGCCTTATTATTATAACCTTATTTAAGTTCACTGAAATTAATTTAGTTAATCAATATACACTTTAATTGAATAGGTCTTCATATTTATCACTTTCGTTTAGCAAGTGTTCATATAAGTTTTTTTAATAGTGCCTAGTTACAATAAATCCATTATCTCGATTGCCTCCGTTTGTGATACTAAATGCTCTAGGAAAGAAGAAAATTAATAATATAAATTCAATTACCAATGACTTTTAAAATAAAATTTTATCCAGAACCTAATTTTTATTAGAAATACTTTTTCTTAATTTGTTATCTAATGCCTTTTAATATCATTATTTGTTATAATATAATAGATAGAAAGTGAGATAATATAATATAAATTATGAGAATAAAAACTTGCTAAGCAACTGTATGAGGGCCATTTGGTTTTTCTTCCCTGGAAGGTAGAGAGATTAAAAAAAGATATATATTCACCACCCTGAAACTTTGTACATAATGGCCACATACTTTTTTTTTTGTGAATTTGTTATCATGTAGTATAGAAATAATTTTATTTTTGGTCCTTATTCAGTTGTCCTTCTCATTTTCTTCAAAACGTTTATGGTTAGATTTAGTGCTATATCGAAAGTATTGATTTTTGTAGATGTCTTTCTTTCAATTTGATTTGCTTGTTCGCGGAAACTCATTTTCGGTCCTAAGGCTGATTTCTTTGTTCCACGTCACATATAGTAAGTAATAAATTAGTTGATAGTAATTAAATAAATGGGTTGCAAATGAAAATTATTTAAATAATTTTATAAAATAGTTCAGTACGTTAAAATTAAGTAATTACAAAATGAGTAGCTAGACAATTAATTGATTAAAAAATTATTCATTATTTTATTTTTTAATTGAATGAATTATACATGTGATATGTAATTACTTTCAGCTAATCAATTACTTACTTACTATACATTGCAAAGCCTATAGGAGCACACATATTTTCAGCATAAGATCGCAAGAATAGTATTTCTTTCAATACTACATTTCAATTATTGTTCTTATTTTTAATGCAAAAACATTTTCACAGTTTATTATTTACAATTTATACAACATTCACTGCGAATTACAAGTGTCCTGGAGGTAAGCATGAAATGAAATGCAGAGAAAGTACTGATGTGAAGATTTCGTTATAAGCAATTATTAAAAAATGATTTGTTTATCAATAAAAAATGACAAAATAACCATTTTCAATCAATTATAATCACTTTTTTCACAAAAGTACTGAAAAGTGGTAATGACACGATTTCGTTACAAACAATTATTTAAAAACTATTTATTTATTAATAAAAAAAACATATTAGATACACATTTTCAGTCAATTATAATTTTCAATCACAAATTTACAAAAAATTGAATTTTCGAAACCTAAAAAAAGGAAAACAGGCAAAATTGTTGAATTTTAAGAGGTCATAACTTATGACCTATTATAAGTAGGTAATTATTCTTTTTTGGAAGTACAGCAAATTGAGTCTACTTGCACTCACCTGTGGAACACTTTTCTATACAGTTATCAGGTTCAAAGGTACATAGTATTTTTTGAAAATTAGTGATTTTCTGCTGAAATTCCAAAAAAGGGGGATTTTGCAAAATGCCATATGTCAGAACCTATTAAAAAAGAGAGCAGGTTATTTTTTCTAGTTTTCTCGTAATTTTATTCACTTTCTTTTTCCAGTTGAAAATTCTGCTCTACAATGCAATGGGGATAATCCGTCCATGCAAAAGTAAACTTTGGATCTGTTTCCAACAGAAAAAAAAAACAAAACAAACAAAAAGAGGACCCCTTAACGGAGCTTTCTCATTAAAAATTCTACTGTAGTTATTTTTTCGGGCGCCAAACTACCAGATGCCAGGATTATGATCCTTTTGCATAATTACAACGATAAGTTTTTTGTAATTCTGAAAATTTAGGACCATGGAAATTATAAACTTTCCTTAGTGTCCCTTTTTAATTTCACAACATTTTTAACGATATGCCGTTTTGTGTGGTCATGAGTTGTTAAAAAAAATCAGTTCGAGAAGAAATCGGCAAGCAACCTCAATTAAAGGTTTCGTAGGCATGGACTTCAATTAAAAATAAATGGTTATTTTTATATGTTTCTTTTTATTAAATCACTGATATGGGTGATTCTCCACAGACAGGGAACTTTTGACAAGGGCAACTTTTTTTTGGAAAATGTTTCAAACAATTTTTGTTTCATAATGGTTAGGTTCATTGGCCTTCAAGAAAGGGGCCCTATAAATATTCACGCTTAATTCGCATTTGAAGAACCTGTAGAACATAAAAACGTTTTCAATTTTTAATTTTGCGGGTGATTTTCTCTGATTAAATGTAAAGTAAAACAATACTGTAAAATATCCACAAATCAAACGTAACTTAGCAGGGAAGAATATTTTTGTTCAAAAAATTCAAAGTTTTTCCAAAATTTTATATTTTTTTCAAATTTGAAATTTTTTTTTCAAATTTGAATTTTTTTCTCAAATTTTTTTTCAGAATGTTTGTACATTCAAAGAATGTACCAACATTATGATTCTCGATTAACGTTAATTTTTAATAAAATTATTTGGAAGAGGGGTTCGATTAGCTCCATTTCGTCCCCGACAGCGAAAAACAGGTTATGGTATCCCATGCTACGGTAACCGAAAACCATACAAAATTACTTTTTACTCTTTTAAAACAAAAGTAATTAACAAATCCTCCTTACAAAAACTCCTTCATTATTTTCTACATGGAATTGTCATCTTTTCATTGGTATTAATTACGAAATATGAATGTTCTTATCAGGTACGGTATCCGATACTAATAAAAATACGCTACATTTTCGGTTACATTTTTTCACTTTGCAAAAAAATTTCCTAATTTTTTGTTATGAAGTTTCGCCAAATGAGTAGTGTGACGTTTTTTCGAGATATTGTCAGAGGATAAGACTTAAAAAATGATCATAAGTTGATAAAAGGTATGGGAGATTCGTTTACCGTAACCATCAAAAACATTTAGGGAGACGCGTGTATAATTAAATTTTCTCTTCTAATATATCAAATAAATTAAAATATTTGTTATGAATTTGATAGTTTTTGAGTCAAACTTTCTAACTATCAATTAAAAGTTTAAAGATAATTCACTATGTATTAAAGACACGTCTCTAAACTTGGCGCCGTGTACGTAGAGGCATCCCAAAAAGGCATTTTTCGAGTATTTGGGAGCATTTTGCTAAGACATACGATGATGTGACTTGATTTTTCTTTACGGAGGTCTTGTATCATCCTAAAATGAAGAAGTTAGCCAAGTTTTATAAAGATGCACTCCTTAGTTTAGTTACTAGAGGTCCGAGACACAAAAGTGCCCTGTATGTGGAGAATCACCCATATAAAAAAAATGCAACATAGCAAATTTTTATTTTTCATCTAAAGTCTACATGTCAACAGCTTTAGTTTGACTCTTTTATTTTTGATCTTAATTCTACATTCCAAGAGCTTCGGTTTGAGCGATCTCCGAAGAGAATCGGACTAAAAGATAAGCATCCAGCATAGGTGTCTAAGTAACTAAATTTTCCTCATTTTTCATATTTTTTAAATTTGGTATTTAAATAAGAAGCAGATTTTTTGCAAGGCTTCTCACAGTATTTGTGTATACGCTCGGCTGTCTTCACTTCATGGGGCGAATGAAAAACCTTAGGGCCGCAGTCTGAATAGTTCTTTTTTACGATATAAGAAACGGACCAAATTTTCCTCATTTGTCTTTTTTATCACATTTTTTAACAACTGATATGAAAAATAGAAAACTATAAGATAGCAAATTTTATTTTTTTTATCTCAGTTCTACATATAATTCCAGGATTTCTGATCCTTTATATCAGTGAAATCCACTCCCTCCAATCGATTCCGTAGTTGAGTAATTAAGAATTTTATAAAAATGAATTATCTATGCCAAGAGCCTCAGTTACCCTATCACCTTCCTCTTTTCGCCAGATGATTGTTTAAAATTTGGAATTTAAATATGAAGCAGATTTTTCACACGATTCTCAGTATTTTTCTACGCTCCGAAGTGTGTCACTTTATTAATATTTTGTTTTGCGAGGTAACAGATGGACAGGCGCTTGTACGAGATATTTTTTTTTTTCTATCTTATTCTCGGGTGAACTCGGTTTTTCATCATAGCCACGGACTATGTCAAGTGACTGATGAGATGAGGATGTTATAAGTGAATATAATACGATGTCTGAAATCTTCTGCGATGATGTTGTAGGCACAAAATTAGAAGCATAGTGTAGTTTGGAGTTCGTATTTTACCGCTTTTATTCAGACACAGCGGCCGCGAGCGTTGGAGGTGACAACAGTCGCCTCTGGATGCTTTCTTTATTTTCATTATTATTATATTTTTTATTATTATACCATTAAGCTATATCCCTTCCAGGGATAAGCGTGACTCACTCCATTCTAGCCCCTCTGGAAGGCGACGTTGTTCGTTGTCAGACGATAATTTCTAGATGAGATAGTAAATGTCGTTTTCCAAAGAGCCATCAACCTCTCTATGCATCTCACTATGGGTGGATGTACCTTTAAGCTTTCCAACAGACAGATGATAAGTCTATGAGAGGTTGAATCGAAAGCTTTCCGGTAGTCAATCGAGGCCATTGACAGGACGCGCTGATGGGCTGCAGCGTCTTTACAGACACACCTGTCAATTAGCAGGTTCTCTCGACAGCCTGCTGCACCTTTTTTCGAGCCACGTTGTTCGTACATCTCTCGCCATACAGGAAAAATTCGTCGAACAATCCTGTTATTTAGGACAGCTGTAAAGATCTTATACAGTGTGTTCAAACAATTTATTGGCCCATAATTCTCTGGGTTGGATAAGTTGCCTTTTTTCGGCAGAAGTATAGCGCGTCCTAACAACAGCCACTGCGGAATGGGCGTCTCCGACTTCAAATATGAGGTGAATGTGCGGGCCAAATGTTCGTGTGTAAAAGTAAACTTCTTGCATCAGAAGTTCTTGATACAATCTGGTCTAGCAGCGGAAAAGTTCTTCGTGCCTCTAAGTGCTTTTTTCACATCTTCGGCAGTGATTGATGGACATTCCTCCTCAGATTTTATGAGGTTGTCGCAAAACTCCTTGAAGCGGATGATATTGTTAGTATCTTCTTTCAACTCTAGTGTTTTCGGGATCTTGTACACCTCTCTCCAAAAAGTCTCTGCCTTCTTGGGCTTGGGTGGATTTTTTACAGAAACAGGGAAATCGCTGAAGAGTCGCGATGGGTCAGCGAGGAACTGTTGATTCTCCCTGATCCATCTCTCCCTCTTCTGTATTCTTCTTGCGTCAGATAAAACCCGTATTTTGTTAACAATATGCTGCTTGATTGTCAGCAGCTTTGACTTGTTTAGTGTTTGATTCAAGGTCCTTAGTTCTTGGGCGAACTTTCGAACCCTTTCCGTGAACGGTCTACCACATACATAATTGAATCAATCACACATTGAACACGGGACGCATTCTGGCTTGCCCATCCAATCTTCTTGTTTAGTTGATGCAAGCGTCTTTTGGTCTTTTGATCCATCGTCGATTTTAGCCTTCGATTTGAATCAGCCAAAGCTCTCGCAGCACCATAAACTGAGCAATTGATGGTCCAGAGGTCGTACTCTTGCGAGATATCTCCATTTCAGCCAGATCTTGGGGCTTAGGAGGAACTTGCATGTTAATGGTCCTCCTTGTCCTGAAATCGCGATCATCTTTTAGAAGGTGCCTGCTTTGCGCGGTTGGTCTTAACGTTGCTTCCTCATCTTCGTCTGCAGCTTGTTCAAGCTGCGGTTGGAAAAGCGCTCCGCGTACATATCCATTTTTCCAAAGGTAGGCACGTTGATTTCGCAATTATTAAATCGAAACGTGCTGAAGCTCTGGGTGTTTCTGGCATCGCAGAGTGTCCATATGTGCCATAAAGCCTCCATGAACAGGGATGATGCAAGCATCGTAGCAGTCTAGCAAGTCATCCTTGAGTTGATTCGTCCACTCAATGTGGGCGTTTCGCCAGTTCGTCGTCGTGTTTCCATCTAAATTATTTTCAGCTCTGCGCGTTCCATCGTTTTCAACCGCTTCTACAACATTTTGGTGTTGTGGTTGTTTTATTGTTGTTCCCACGAGCAGCTAGGGAAAGGGTTCGTCCATCCTTATAGATCCCCGCGTGCAAGGATAAGGCTGGCACTCTGAGAGGTCGCCCGGTATCCCAGAGTCACCGTTAAAGACACCTCACCCAGGTGCCATGAAGCTTTCGGCATGATTATTACGCCTTCGCTTAGGGGTTATTCCTTCGGGACCATCCCTGGACAATTGTTCACGACTGTTTATTCATTATTGTAACCATACTCAGCAGAAACCCTTGGTACAGGGACCCTCTATCCGCAACCCGAGGACGCGTTCGGTGGCTTTGTCATAGGCCCTTCAGTTGTATTCCAAAGGAATCGAAACCTAATATATATATATATAAAATATAATGGTTGTCACAAGACACGCACACCCGGAAAAATGTTCTTTTTCATTCAGCACAATCGTTTTGTTGACCGTTTTGGGTTCATTTCAGAAATAATTTTGGTTAAATGAACAAAATTTTGGTTCAGTTGACCAAATTCGTTTGCTTTAGTCAATCAGAATTTTTGGTTGAATGGTTTTGTTGATTTTAGAGAATATTTTATTGATTCAACAAAAATTTTTTGTTGGATCTACCAAATAATTTAAGAGAGCATTTTACTAGAATCAACCAAAATATTTTGTTGGAAGCATCTTAAAATTCACGGACGCATGGACTTGGTACGATCGCGTATACTTCAATTCAAGATGACAGTCAACGTGCGAGAGTTCGTAGCGTCGCGAAAAAAACATAAAAATATAATCCGCTTGCGTTTGCAGCTCGGTGATTCTTATCAAAATAAGTGACCCGGAAACAGAATCGATTGGGATTAAGTGATTATGTGAAAAATACGCAAGAACTAAGATCTTCTGATTAAATTTTTATAAAACAGCAGACCGATTTTGTGAATCAAATAAACAAATGATCCTGCACAATTTATATTGCAAATGTCTTGGCGTGGAATTGTCTCATCTTGTAATACTTAGTAGTTGAATAAACAATTAAATAATTCGCACAAGGTCACGTAATACCATGGTAAGCCATTTACAATCTGAAATGTGATGGGTCCTTCTTTTATGGTTAGATGAACTACAAGTTTTGGTTAAATCGACCAAACATTTTCTTAGACCAGCAAAAATACGTACTTAAAAAAAAATATTATCTTGAATGGAGAAAAATATTTGCTTAAATTAACCTGAAGTTTTATTTTGATCAACTAAAAGATTTGCTTGGATTAACCAAAATATATGGTATAATCAACCAAATTTTACTAACCAAAAAATTGTGTTTACTAACCAAAATTTTATTCATTCAACCAAATCTTTTTCTGAATGCAGTATATTAACTCTATAGGCGCCACTTCGTCTGCTCTTTTCACTTATAATGACGATGCTCTCCAACTCGCTAGGATATCAGTAGGTTCACTAGGTCGATGAGATATGGCTGACTTTTCGTTGACCTTCGGTTTTAAACAAGCCAGTGGGTTTTCATTAAAAAACGAATTTTAATTTTCTTCTGAAAAAAAATCTCATCAAAATAAAAATAAATAATATCCAAGCTGCAAAGCCTTTTAATTAAAAAAAATACTCCACGATTTTCCATGTTCATGGGCATTATGAATCGGTGTTGACTACATTTGGTTGATTAAATTTTTTTCAGGTTTCTTAAATCAGCCAAAATATTTGGTTGATTCGTTTTGTTAATTTTACAACATAAATGAGTTTTGGTTAACTCTACCAAAATTAGTTATATTTGGTTGAAACCACCTAAATCGAATTTTTCTTATTTCAACTAAGTTTTGGTTGTTTTGGATAGTAAAATTTGGTTGATTGTTTGTATGAAAATATTAAAAATATTGAAAAATTTGTTTCTCATTGTTTGAACTGGAATATTTTATTGCTTCTGTAGTAACCAGACATTTTTCTCAGTGATATATGGACAACAAAATATTTCGTTGACTCAAAAAAGTATAATAACAAAGTTAGTGCTATCGAAAAAAAATTTGGAATGAAGAACAAATTAGTTATTAACTTTTTTTGTTATAACATAAAAATTATTTTTCTTATTGTTTGCAGAAATATATGGCTTTCATTAGTTATTGCTTTAATAAATTATTTTTAAAAGAAACAGATGTTTTTAGAAAACTCCCACACGTAATTGTGTCATCTGGTCTTTTGATAAGAGTTTTTTGTATATAAAGCACCTTTTATTGATTTTTTTAGGAATGAAAGAAGATATTATATTATCCTTGAATATCTGTTGTTTTTTCGAAAATTGTTATTATTTTTAATGATAAATTATGATAGGGTAATTGCACGTCAGACTAGGGGTGAGTGTGATATTGGTTTTTTGTTTTTCTTTTTCACTGTGAAATAAGAAAATCTGTTAACAGTTAGAGGTTAGTTCGAGAGGTTGCTGAACCTTATTTTTACAATAAACGTGTAAGAAAATAGTAATAATAATTGGTAAATAACTTTTAATTAGATACATTTACATAGACGAATAATTTTCATATCAGCTTGGAAATGATACAATTTAAAGTATGTAAATTTTTCCGCTGGAGCCGTCATAACATATATTCAAATTTTTTTATTAGAAAAAAAATTACAAGAAATTGAAAGCAAACATACTATATCAGAATCAGTGGATGTTTCATTAAACAATTACGAAAGTACAATCTTGTAAACTTGGGACTTTAGTGGTTAAAGAAGGGGACAATACAAATTAGAATATCTTTGAATAATTTTGGCAAAATTTGAAACCAGCATCTTATCAAATATTTGAAATATCATTTATCAGAGTATAACTTTGTAATCTCGTATCACACTTACCCCTATGGACCCTATAAATAATTTGGCTGAAACCAAGAATAATTTATTTGGTAAAATTAACAAAAGGAATCATCCAAAAAGTTATGTTGATTGAAGCAACAAAGTTTTGTCTATTTAACACAAATAAAATTTTGCAAATTAACAAAAACTTGTTATCTATTTTTTTAAATTTTGTATCTCTCATTCTGTAAATGATATTTGCAACACTTTTTTCCTCATGTGAAGTTGAGTCAAAAGAATGCTTAAAATCTTGGTTTGTGGTCAATATACGTGTGACGTCACCACCGCTTGACCAATTGCGAATCGACTCATGTATTTCCGGAAGCCTGCGTAAAAAATGTGTTTCAAGTAGAACACTCTGAATCGAAAATCTCCCATTCCACTGCGTTATTGGTTGCTGAATTGTTGCTAGTTTTTCTTCGTTTGTTCATGTAATATCATCTTTTGTCATACAATGCGATTTATCGCATTTCTAATTTTCTTCGAATCAAAGTAAGAAACTAATGCTCGATATGATCATAATACTTTTTGAAATAGTCGGACCGAATGTTGTACGCAAATACGGCCTTACTATTATTACCTGCAATGTATACCAATTCTCTTGAATTGGCACTTGTACTTAAAAAAAAAAAGAAGTTACGAGAATGACACGCCGCTTTTAGTTTTGTGCGACATTCTACTCCGACGTACTTCTTTAAAAAGAGGAAAGTAACCGCGACTATTTATAGAGAAAAAACTTGAGCTGAGTTGGTTCAAATGGAAATTTAAACATTTCTAAATTTAAGACAAGTTAACATAATATTGTTTCGATTCAATTTTTCTATAAGTGTCAAACATCAGCAGGGTGTCTAGCGGACTGGTAAATCGAGAAAAATCCGGGAATATTACTTAGGATCGGTAATTTAGTTCTTTTATCAAAAAATATGCAAAGGTGATAAACCGTATACCATACAGTACCGATCTTAAGTACTTTTAATGTTAATTATAGTAGTTAAAATTTTTTCTCCTGAACAGATTGGAAGCTATTGGAATTCTATATACCATGAGCCAGGATGAAGGCATGTTGTCAGTTTTGACAGAAGATGTTGCAAAAAAGTGCAAATTTCAATTTTTTCTTAAAATTTAAGTACAATCTAATATAATAAACATATTACAACGTTGGAACAAAAAAGTTGAAAATTTCAAAGACATCTCATCTGTAGGAAAATAATAATAAAAATCAAATAAATATATATTTTAAATAAATTTGATAAAGACCTCATGATCACTCGTTTCATATATTTTACAACAAATATTTCTTTCAGCAGAAAAAATTAAATTTTCCCAGCATTTTTTTTTAACATTAAAAAAGTTGTATCTTGCAAGAAAAAATATTTACAATGATGGTGATAAGTTGGCGCGATTCTATAGAAATTTACTTATAAAATTATCCCAAGAACATTGAAATTTGCACTATTTTTGCAATATTTTCTTAAAAAATTGATAGAATGGATTCATCCTCACGCATTTTATCGAGAATGGCGATAAATTTCAACCTATTTAACAGACAAATTTTTACCTGATATACTGGGTGTTTTTTTTAACTTGAGACATGGAAATATCTAAAAAAATATGCATCCTATGCAAAAAATATCCGTAATACAAACTTTTGATTTTCGAGGGGGAAAAGCGACTTTGAAAAAATTAACCCCCCCCCCCCCCCAGGAGGCAGGGGGTGGATGGGGTTTTTTCGCGAAAATACAAAGTTACCCCCGCTCCGGCCTTCTGGCGGGGTGGGGTGGGGTAAATTTACTCAAAGTCGCTTTTCCCACTGGAAAATAAAAAGTTTTTATTACGGATATTTTTTTCATAGGATGTTTATTTTTTGAGATATTTCGATGTCTCAAGTTGAAAAAAACACCCAGTATATGTAAGGGTGACTGCCAAAAATTTGACCACGTCAAGTGCTAGTCATTTTCCACTTTTCTTTTACATTTTTTTCTGAAATCACCTTAGTAAAGTACTTATATCAAAGTGTCCTAACGTACAAAATGAATAATTGCTAAATAATATTAACACCATTTTAAAAATATTTAATATTCATAGATATCACTTATATTGAGTTGAAAAGGATAACTATTAAAAGTATTCCCGCAAGTTTTTTGTCTTGTGACGCTGCTTTGTCATTTTAGGATGAAACTCTGAAAACAATCATTCAAACTATTCATAATGTGGGCTAAAATTTTTAATTTTATACTTACGAAAATTTTATTTATTATAATTGAAAATCGATTTATCAACGTTGATTCTGAATAACAGTTAATAATTATAACTATTTTTGCGTAATATTTTCGAGAGTGTCAAAAAATGCTCCATATTAATTCAGCATAATATAAAATGAGAGGATGTTTTGAAGCATTTATGTAAAAATCAAATAATTCGTGAAAATATTCATTTTCACCATGTTTTTAAATATTTTTATCTGATCTGCATATATTTCTAACATATTTATGAAATTTTTTGTTTTATCATAGTCGCATGTCATGTCACTTAACCTTTAGCAGCATGGAAAATTAATATCCATCAAAAATAAATTCCTTGATCTCTTCATTTAATATTTTCATGCCCTCTTGGGTTACCTTTAATTTAAAAATAATGTTTTAGGTGGTTTGGAAATTTTTTATTTTTGAAAATCTCATTGTCGAACATTGTCAACTTTTTAGCGACCGTCCGTAATTAACATTGAAAGGACTTAAGCAATCATCGATAATCAGGCGGGCTGTGGTTGAGGATAAGTTTGGCGCTTGTATATAAATAATTGATTGCCAAATTACAAAAAGTCATCTTCAAATTGGTCGGGGGAAAAACTTTGTTCGGGAAAAAACCGGCTAAAAACCGGGAATTTTTAATTGGCTCATCACTATACACCCTGATCAGCCATGACAGATTCATTTTAAATATACAAAAATTTAATAAGTGATTTTATTCTATTGAAGATTAAGTTGAACAGTAATGGATGTTTTATTTGCAGTTATAGTAAAATTGTAATGTCAGTTCTAGTTCTGGTGCTTAAGAGAAAAATGCATTCAACGAACAATGTGCACTAAAAAATGTAATTAGTTTAAAAATAGAACATTTTTTTCCGTGCGACATACCGGAAAATAGCTGATGAAGCATTTTTAGCGCTGCGTCCGTGACAATACATAACGAAAATATGAATCAGTATACTATCCTAGGTAATGTGAAAATCTAGTTTGAGACGTAAAATTATTCAAGCCCACTCTGGAAATTAAAGATTCAACATGTAAAGTATGTGTTGTAATCAGATATTTTAGTCATTTTTTTATTAAAAAATAGAATTGATTTATTTATAATTTATTTTATTTAATATAATTCATAATTTATTTTATTTTCTATTAAAATTTTCTATTATTTTCTATTTTCTATTCTATTTCTTTTGTAACAAAAAATTTTGACATTCAAAAAATGATACCTTTGTTACTGAAATTTTATGATTAAGTTTAAAATTTGATTCTTGGGGTGCTATAATAGTATATTATGCGCCTTGTAAGCATTGTAAGCGAGTCGCGTGAAGACCCGAATTGTGCGCATTGGCGCATATACTATTTTATTTGATGACGGTGCATTTACAAGTTTTTTTGCGAGAACGTAGAGTATCGTAATGTTGTAGATTACGATACAACGGAGTGTAATGTGAAGAGTGATCTTCCGCTGCATCGTAATGTACAACATTACGATACTCTACGCTGTCGTGTAAAAACGCGTAAATGCACCGGAGTCACATAAAAATAATTAATAAACAGGAAAACATAAGTATATGTAATTTTACTTTAAAGGGAGATAATAACATACAAAAATTTGTAAACCAACTATGTAAATATTTTAATCACATAAATAATATTGAAATTCGATTTTGTTTCTTTTTACCAACAGCGAAATTAGAATGGCCTAAGTTTGTTTACATACTTTGCGTTCTTTTAAATAACTTTCTCAATAGAAGGAAGTATTCAGAATGACCTCACGTATCAGCACTATTAGTCCAAGCATCTGGTAGTTTGGTTCCCGAAAATATCCTACATCCAATGTTTTCAATGAGAAGGTTTTGTTAAAGGGTCCCTTTTGACATATCAAAAATGCTAGAATAAATCAATTGCCAAACCGGATTTTTTGCAAGCTGTTCCAAAAGTTACTTTTGCGTGGATGGATAATTCCCATTGCAGTTTAGAGAATTTCTAACAGGAAAAAGAAGGAGGACACCTTCATGAGAAAAATTTTTAAATAAAGTAATCCGCTATCTTCCATAGGTTTCATGTTAGGGAGCGTTCACATATGATGTCACGCACTGAGGGGTGGGGTGGGGGGGGTGTTCTTGTCAAGCGTGACAACTCCTGACATGGGGGCGGCTGACTCATTCTGTGCGTGATGTCACGGATGGCTTCCTATTTTTTATTCGCATATTGCATAATATTAAATTAATATGTCTCCTAGCTGATGTTAAAAATTGAATATAACTACAGAAGATTATTAATATAAAATACAAAAAATATATAAAATAATTCTATATTAGTAGATTACTATAACTACAAGGCGCAAGCGTCGATTTTTGTGGAATGTTTTTTTTTCAATTCATTACTCATAAATGTTTTTTGAAAAGAATACAAATTTTTTAATAATCAGGTTCATATTTTTTATTATATTCATATAACGATTGATTTCCATATTTGAGAAGGTTCCGAAAAGTGTTTATTATAATTATTTTTAAAAAATTATGGAAAAAGGGGGGGGGGGTGACAGAACGTGACGTAATATTATGGGGGG